>CACRXP010000094.1:1396123-1418322 GCA_902702965.1 Spirometra erinaceieuropaei
AATTTCATGATTTCCAAAACGGAAGTATTTTAAATTCCACTAGTCCTGCGATCGGAATAGATCGATGAACAGCACTCTTACCTGACCTTAAAAATGAAGTACTCTTCATATATTTCTGCATATTTTTTAAGGAAATTCGTCTTTTAGGATAAGTAACGAATTTTATTTCCTAACTCTTCGACGCGGGTTCCCCAGGCCATCGCCAGACGTGCAGCAAATGTGCAAAACAGTTACAATTTTAGGCGTGCCTGGAAGATTGATACTGTTTCGTCATCTCTGCTGATAACCCATTGCTGTGGACCGTCATCTAGTTCGGATTGGTTACAGTCTTCTTTAATTTTTCCTCGGAATTATGTGCGTCGATGCATGGGACAACAAGAGTCCAAAGAAAAAGGCAAAGAACTAGGTTGTTCCAATCAGGTGTCCAACCCAACAAACTCTTTCATACATTAAGTGTGTCTGAACTCGTCGAAAGACACCTGGGCAAACACCAAATACCAAAGACACCTGGGCAAACACCAAACACCAAAGACACCTGGGCAAACACCAAATACCAAAGACACCTGGGCAAACACCAAACACCAAAGACACCTGGGCAAACACCAAATACAAGTTGCACACAAGTCGACGACCACAAAATAATTCACGTGTAAATCGGCAATGCTGCGCATACTCCGTGGGGCGCGCGGAGTGACGGTCGAACTGCCCGTGTGAGTCATGAGGGTGCTCTCCTAATTCAGAATTAAAAGAAAAACAAGTTTAACTCCTACACGGGAGCCCCTTGAACTGTTACTGATCCCCCCTTGTGCACGACCGTCGGATGGAGCGTGGATTGGGTGCAGATGGCTCAGATGGACGAAACGTTGGGTTTACGTGTCCGCTGACTTAGGAGATCCTCGTTCAAACCTCGGGGTCCACCAGTGCCTGACTGATAACAGCGGATAGACCAAGTGTGGTCAGCCTTACCGATCTCATAAAATGTTGGCTAAAATTCTAAAATGCGTTTTCGATTAAGAAGGGTCACTTAGGCGCGGTTGTAATACTGATTATCTTGTAGCATAATCCTGCAATATTTCGGACTCGACAGAATGTTAGCTTTTGAATACACCGCTTTTCAAACTCCTGTACAAACCGTACTCGGTAAAAAATGACTATTTATGTAACATGTATTCTTCCACTGATTTTCGATGATCTTATAAAGTTAGATATATTTTTTAAAAAGCATGAACACAATATGTTTTATTTCATTTGTTTAATAGAGATTTACACTTTCCTTATATTGTATGCTCGAAGAAGGCGTACACTTAGTTTTTAAAAAGTTTCTAATTATGAGATTTTTTAAGACCGCGCAATGTCCATTCATATAACATCGTACCTGTCCGTTTACCACTGCTCCTCATGAAATGTACACCATAGTCTACATTTATTGCAAAATTTCCTGGAATCAATATGACATATTGCCAAAGGTATAGAAGAATATGTGATTTTCTTTACACGGAGTGCATGCACCTTGTAGACCGAATCACTAAACGCTAATTCAACGACTGACCAGGCCCCGAATTATTCGGCAATTAGAAAACTTTTTTTGAAAACTAATTATACGCTGTCTTCGAGTATAAAATATAAAGACGGTGTAAATCTCTATGAAACAAATGAAAGAAAGCATATTTTGTTCATGTTTTTTTAAAATACAATATATTTGAATTTCATAAGTGTATTCAAAAGCTAACATTCTGCCGAGTCCGAAATATTATAGGATTATGCCGCAAAATAATCAGTATTGCAACCGCGCCTAAGTGGCCCTTTCTAATCGAAGACGAATTTCAGCATTTCAGCCAACATTTAATGAGATCGGTCACTCACTGTATGTCTCTAGTCATGATCGGCAACACTTTCCGCTGCCTGCTTGCTTGTTGCTATGCGACAACGGGGATGGGCTCTGGTTACAGAGCTCGAAACCAGGAGAAATGGGTGAGCGTCAGCCTCAAGTGACTAAGTATTTCCAATCTCAGCCGCCGGAGGGCAAGCACGGTAGCTCAGGTGAATAAAATGTTGGACAATGAGTGTTCATTGGAGGGAGATTCAAAACGCGATCCGGCCGGTACATGGAGCTGAGGCGTCACCCATCGGCTGGTGGATATAAATGCCATTCTGTCGTCCCCAACATTTGTCGGCGAGTTCTGAATTCGGACGGCGACTTTCGCTAGCACATCTCATAGTATTGCGCCCAAGCACGACCTGATGAGGGAGCTATCCTAAGGAGACCACCCGACTTCACACCAGAGGTTTCGGACAAGATGGGATAGGGTTTCCTACTCACTGATTTGATCTGGACTACGGGACATGCTGCTGTCGTTTCATTTCGAAAGCGATGAACAACTACTACAGAAACTTAGCCGGAAACCGAAGGCCAAGAGACGAAGGAAAAGAGTTTGAGACAACTGACGATGGCAGCCAACATCTGCCCCAAGCTTTATGTTACGTCGAAACTCCACACTTGATGATGCAAGTGACTATAGGTGGATGAAGTCTTTCGAACAACCTGTGGGAAAACCAGACCTTCCACCAAGCAGGCAAAAACTCGGCCAGGTGTTAAGAATGGGCAGACGACATATTCCATGGCTTAAGCGAATGAAACAGAGCCGAATGAATGGATTATCGAGAGATCGGCTGCATTCCTGAAAACTGTACCAAATACGGACCAAATGATATCCAAAGGGAGAGGGGAATGAGTTTACGAGAATACTCCTAACATATTAGTGAGATCAGACGAGAGGGTTAGAAGGGATTACTTTAGTCTGCTGTGCGGTCATCCGTCTCTGTCGCCGGGACCCACCTTCGATGGTGAAAATTACAGAGGGAAGGAGGAGGAGGAGGAGGACGACATCAGTCACACTAATTCTGCTCGACCCCAGCGTGTTCCGACTGCTCTTAACAATGGACGCTGTGGTCAAAATGACAACTTTCCCACTTTCCCTGTGTCAGGCCCCGCTATTGGACCTTCACATCAATCAAAATGGGCTTCATTTAACAGCCCCCATGCTAGTGTTAGCTCCAGTTTCGGGGACAAGATAAAGTTTTACATTGCGAGAAAAAAGGGACTTAATGATGAACAACACATCAAGAGCATATTGTTTTTTATTCCTCCTTACCCTTTCAACGGTCTTGCGGCAACTGTCACACTAAGATTTGTTTATGGAAGACTCCCGGAAGCTAACGTGTGTGGGAGAACACACCCTTCAACTCGTTGCGACAGAACCTTTCCAGGAATGGTATCCCAGCGAAATTTGTGAAATTTATGCGCAGCTTTTGTTCGTCAAGTTAATTGTGAAATCTATCTCAACTTGGAATTTCAGGTCTATTTCAGGTTCAGGGTTGTTGCTGATGCATATTGTATGCGGTTCCTATAATGGCTTGAGCCAGCGTGCACTCACGTCGATTTTATTCCCTAACTGAGAGATCCATTAAGATGCGATCAAAATAAGGTGAAAATAATCACGGGTATGTGTCCTGAAAGTATCCTACATTTAAACGGGGGTTTGCTTTACCAGATGAACTGAGGACGTTATTTTACTGTTACGGAAAGACAAAGGGGTGTGATGAGTGTGAATCAGAATTATACAAAAGGTACATATGACGTCCAAAGGTCTCGCAGGAAAGAACTCATTTTTTAAAACTGAAATGGCACTTTGGTGGAGACGCACGACCACAACGGCTGCGAAATCGGCGCACCGTAATCGCAAAACAATTGCTACTTGATAAATTTGAGTAACCTAATAAACACACCAAAACAAAACAGACATGACGTTCAGTGTTGTAGAAGCATCCTCTTTAAACTACGGTCGAAGTATCACGCATCCAGCGATTAAAGTTTGAAATTTGCGAGTTACACCGAAATAAGTTCTAGGAACTAACGAATTCCCCCCTGTGCCACCCGCCCCATCCAACGTTTTATGTTACAAAGCATGCTACTCCCTATATTTTAGTAACATTACGTTTTACAATTTTCGCTATATCCTGACCGCCACATATGCGCTTGCTTTGATATTACTTGGTCCATTCAGTACCGTACTGGATATTGTAAAATTTTGACATAGAAGGCATTCACAGACAAATTCATACCAGTGACCACTGCTTGTTGTATGTAATTTCTTACCTAATTTTTTTCACACTTGCCTTACACATTGTTTTTTTATGACGTTATTGTAACCAAAAGGGAGTTCAAAGGCACTCGCCTACTTTTCCCTTAATAAATCTGATCTGATCTGATCTGAAGATGAGCCAGTAAAGAGAAGCCATCGTAAAAGTGGGAAATTTCTGGCTTCTAAATATCCGGTAAGACATAAAGAGACACAGCCAATCTGAAGAATGACTTCCCAACACGGATTTGCGGGACTGAATAACGGTTCAAATTTCAGACTCACCTTTCGCATTCGATGCGAGCCTCCAGTACTCGGGATTCCAGCAGCTCCTGCTGTTCCAACTTTTGCTTGGAAATGAGTTTCAGTCGATTCCGCGATCCTATCGCCTAGATAAAATAGGGACACGTATAGTGCAGCTTATGCCTCGAACTCTTCAGGTCGAAAGGTTAGACTTTATAAGAAAAGGGATCGAAAGTAGAGGGGCCAAAGTGTGACAAATTAGCCTATTGGCATCGCCGGTTATGCCGCTCTTACCCGCATTTTCATACGCTCCACCTTGGCCGCAAGAGATTCGAACAACTCCAGAACGTTCTTTGACAGACTCTGAAATTCTTCCGTTTCTAAAGTAAAAAAGTAAATTATGGGAGGCATGCGTAAACCATAATGCCCCAATACTTGTGAAGAAACTTAAAAATGAGGTCAAAACCGGGGTAGGTATCTCCCAGTAGTACCTGAAGACACGAGTTCATGGTTGAAACAGCCCGGAAATGGCAGTTAGATTGTCTCATACGTCCATTTGGAAAGGAGCCACATCAGTAAGTGTACTACCCCCAAAATCAGGTCGAGTTTGAAGGTAAAGCATCGGAAGCTGCCCATGTAGTAAGGCGCCGTTAAGCCGAATTCCTTACTTCCACTATAATGAGGACACAGACCAAAGACCCTCGTTTAGACTCTACAGATGTGCAGAGAAGACCAAGGTGACGTTCTATGATTTTCAGATCGATATAACGATTTCAGGAAAAAGCAGGTCACATAAAACTCTCATTAATTTCCGCTCCATCGTAGTTTTTTTCCCATAAAGTGAGAAGAGGCTGCTCACTGGCTTTTAATATGGCAGCTAAACCTTCTAGCTGGTGAGTGCAAAATCATTCAAGCAAGCTCGGTCGACGACGCCCCACGTGTATTGCCATTCATTGTCTGCTTGTCCTCTCATGCGTACTGAACTATGTGCGACGCGTGTTAGATGGCTACTGCATTCAATCGTATTCTCAACCGGTTTAACTTGAACGGACTGTTTTCATGTGGGGAAAGGAGGAGAAATTGAAGTCGATTCATCTAGGACCGAGTGCTCAGTTTCCTCACAATAAGCAACCAAAAGCGTCTTGAACTTATCGAGGCAAATGAACAATATGGGCCAGGAAAGTTGTCAACCGATGAGGTAAGTTTTTTCTACCGATGAGCAGGGGTCATGTTGCAACGGAAACTTTTTATTGTGGCTTCTGTGGCAATCTTTCTTGCATGATATTCGAAACTTCCTAAACCAAGCTTGATGCACATGGATTGTCAGCGGGACCCGTAGACGGGTTGTTTATTCTCGCTAACTAGCAAGCTCACACTTAACTCTAACTGTCTCGACGTTGCATGGTCAGTGGATCGCAGTGCTTGCGAGAAGAGGAAGCGAAGTAGATTTTACGCAAGTCTGTTTAAATACAAACGAATTCAATGACTGGCCATCATTCTGCCCTAACCGAAACGAGGTGATGTTCATCATCATTTGCTTAAGATGAATCATTGCATACTTATTCATTAACGCAGACACGGTCGTTGTCACGAAACTGCACGCGGACAACCAATCGTAAGCTGGCCGACACCCTTCAGCTAGTGGCTGATGAACTTTAATTCGCAGTGAGTTTGTAAGACAGTAAACGTACAAGTGATTGTGGCTAGATCCGGGGCCTATAATTGGAGATATAACAATGAAAATATCGTAATACGTATACTGGGGTAAAATGCGACTATTATTATTTTACTAAAGTGCTAATGTGCATCAAGAAATTGAGCAAAGTACTTCGAAGAACTATGAAATTCCGCGTTGCTGGAAGTATCAATATTTTTCTTAGTACAAGGAGTGAAATAAAATTCTGTAGTTGCGTTCTGAAATATACTTTCGTTTTATATGATAAAACGACTAATGAAGGCGAAATTTCGAGTTCCAGATGTATGCATAAGTGAAGACGAGGAGTCGAGCAACGGAACACTTTTTCTATTGTCCTGAGCTTTCAAACTCGTACAAGAGTCCATCGTCAGAGGCAGTAACAGCAACAGAACAAGCGACAGTTATAAGGCATGTAGGCCAATCGTCGACCGACCACACAAGACTGGAGGTGACTACGCAGGGCTCTGTACGCCGGCGCCAGATCGATAAATCTATTGACCGAGTTCTCATCCGAGGTCCAGGTTTCAATTAATTCTCGGCCTGTTTTGTTTCTGGCATGGGCGACTATTTTGGTGGCCGCAAAGTTAAACTCGTGATCACACGCGCCTGACAGATGAGCGTCCGAAAGTATTTTATCAAGCAGCGAAACCAGTTATTTGGGGAAGTTGGGTTACTCTCACGTATTGTTTAGTTAAGAAAATCACTAATTTATCGTGTGAGTCAAGTTTGTTCAGACTAACAGAGGCTAGCATAGGGGTAATGAGCATCTGCTCTATTGACTTCCAACATGGGTTGCCGCATCACGATCGCGAAACACATTAGACCCCATAGTTTGTGTATAGGGGAGTTTCTTCGCTATTTTTAAATAGGCAAATGCCAGTAGTTTTCATGCTTCATGCTCGTCTTCGTTACTTTCCCACATTTTAGGTGTTTCGCCATTTTTTGCATTTCACCGGTTTTCGGACGCCGTTTCCGAATTTTGTTAGACTTAGTTCTCTTTCAACATCGAAAAGTGTTCTCGCCGTACAGTTTTCAACTGTAACGCTTTCTTCGTCTGGTATGTCTTATGTCCGTTGAGTACCTAAATGCTTTGCGTTTTTCTCGCCTTCGTCAGATTTTAGAATAAAAAGAACGATGCAGCTAAATACCAAAAATTATCTAACCGCACGATAAATTGAACTCATTTACTTACGACTGAATAATTAGTGAAAACGGTCATTTTCAATACGGCACAAGGCGACTACTTTTCTGTCAAAAAACTCTTAAAAATGATTTTATTAAATCTAAAATTTTGAAAAGACATGGGAAGTAACACACGAAACGATCAAAAAGAGAACTATAAATGCCCTTGAACGTCTCGGGTGTGGTGGTGAATATCATGCTTAATGCCTCCAATGGAGTTCCTTGAAACTGAGTGAGCAAGCTGGTAGGACCGGCATTAACGACCATATCACATGAAGTTCATTAAGCCAACAAGTGATGAATGCTGAAAGGGCTGGTAAGGGGAGATTTGAACTTTCATTTTTAACATATTGCAATATCTTTCCTTTCGATCAACATGTATAGGTATAAAGATGACTGACATTTCTTCCGGACATACGTTTGCCCACAAATTGGACCCTCGAAGACGTGTATGGTTCCACTTTTATTAACATATGGGAATATTAATATGTATTCGAAAGCAGATATGTTTTCGAATACATATGGCTTCACTTTAATTTACTGTATATAGTCAATTAAAGTGAAGCCATAGATTTTGAAAGACATATATATGTCTTTCAAAACCTAATTGGTTAGAAAACGTAGGTGCGGAAGAAACATCAGTCATCTTTATAGCTGAATGCATTAGTCGAAAGGGGAATAGTAATATAATGATCCATTTAATTCAGATATAAAAAGGGTAGACAGTTCCACACACAGAGTTTAGTGGGAATTTTCAATATGTAACTTACTCGTCAAAAAACCTTCACATTCGTTTTTAAAATCTATAGTTGATTGAGTAAGAGAGGGATCTAAAATCCTCAATTTATTTAAGTCATCAACAAAAAGATTGGCCCCTGCCAATTTGGCCGCCATTTTAAAATGAGTGTGTTTACGTTACCCTTCGGAACATCACGGTCATGAATTAAAACGTCGAGGAGCTACTGAAGTTTGATGAGGTGTAGGCAAATTGTCATCCTGATGAACATACATCGAACTTTATAGGAGGATCCAACGTGTCATAGATTTAAACTACGACAGAGAAGACGACGCAACGGCTATATGTTTGAGTATCGTGACCAAAGTTTATGCAACTTAGGTTTTTCGGTTGGACAGGACAAGACACTATTAGTTACCCAAATACTGAGTTGCATTATTATGATGAAGTTGTTGGAATAATTTGTTTATCGAACTCAGTGTGTCATGGACTTGCCGAGCCCAACATATTGCCTGTGCATAGGGGATGACCCGAGGGGATCTAGTATGTACCCAACGAATATCGAGGAAACGTGACTACGACCTGCAGGGTGATAATTTAATCGCATTAACGAAACTGAAAATAAAACTTGAAGTGCCTGAAAGTTTTAGGAGTTTTTTACGTCTCGATATCTCTTAGTACTTCTTCACGCGGTGGTCAGTTATTGCATTGATTGTGTAAGTCACGGCTTCACTTAAACCGTCGCTCCACTGCTCCAAAGCAGCCAAGTCCGCGATGTCGGTCCTTTACCTTGTCAAGCAGGCTTCCTCCAACTTTGACGAGGACTGCTTTGCCAGAGTCTTTCAGACGTTTGTGAGGACACAGTTGGAGTTTGCTATTCAAGCGTGGAAACCCCGGACTTCTAAAGACCTCAGCATCCTTGAGAAGTCCAAAGGCGGGCAACTAAACTTGTTAGTGGACAGAGTTCACTACCATACGAAACCCGGATATCCAATCTCGACCTTTTTTCCCTGAGAGGCGCCTCATACAAAAATTCCATCTCATGCGCGGTCAGGACTGGTGTCTTTTACTTGGGGACTTCTTTGGGTTAGGAACCACAGCGATCCTCCGAAATCATACGCTCAAACTAGGTGCGACTGGCCCCAGGCTGCACACACGAAAGTTCTTCTTTTCCAACAGAGTGTTCGCGGTTTGGGATGCTCTGCCTGCAGAGGTCGTCATGCTCACATCTGTCGGGGCTTTTAAGCCCAAATTGGACCAGTTTGCCACCACACATCATAATGTCTCCGACCGATATCGCCTTAACGTTCCGTTCGAAAAGCTTATTATTGCTGTACTATTACTGTCCACGTTTCAATGACGTTTGTTTTTTTATTTGATCATTGCACCAAGTCAACTGAATGTGAATATTGGCATTTGCATCGTATCGCTGAGATAACTGCAATCGTACCAATATTCTACGGCACAATTATGCATAGACTGAATAATGCACAGCGCATTGAGGAGTGGTAACGTTTTTAACAATTGGAAAAAATCGTCTGTCTCTCTGGTTTCGAAAAACATTACTGTAGCTGTTTGATATTTTTACATTTTCAAATCTTTCATGTAATTTGCTTCCTTGTAACAAACAGGGAGTTCAAAGTTTCAACACCTACGTCCCCTCAAATACATTGAACTGAACTGGATTGGTCGCCCAAACGGCGCTTTTTCTTCCCTTCGAATGCATTCGGTATCCGGAACCAGGTGAGTAGTAGTATTATGATTATGCAGAATCACTCTTCGTTTACATGGGAATATTGCCGACTGTATGGGATTAGAGAAGCCTTCATAAGTTTGCGACGATGAATCAGCCGGATGCAAACTAAGCTCATACGTAGGAATCAAAGTTTAAAAGGCACAAACGCAAATATAAATGTGGTGACTATTTGTCTCTATCGAATGTGCGTCTTTATACAGTCGTACATTGCAGACGATTGTTACTTGGACTAACAACATGTGAAGAAGAACATAACAATGATTATTCACTAGAGCCTTCTTAGTAGAACCCTGGCACTTCTGAGTCAGTGCTGCAGTGCGCATTGCATACAATTTGCCCCATATATGCCACAGAGTAACAAAAGACACTTTACATTATGCTCCAAAACAGCAAGTAGAACGTTGTTTTGTGTGATTTCGAGCATTAAAACAGATATACGACAGCCAGTGGTGGCCACGTCTACGCCAATTATCGAGGAAGCCTTGCGGGACTACGATGTTGGTGTGTAGCGCAATAACGTAAAATTAACTTTTCAATATTGGAAGCACCTCCGACACTCGTGTTGTTGACAGAATTCTGATGGCCGATTTGGACTGAAAAACTCCATCTGGAGATGACGTTTGCATTTATCGGGATAGACATACTCCTATTAATAGACAGTTTGGGTGTACACATAGGATTATGGTGGTCGCCCAACCACCTTTTCAAAGTTTGAACTGATGTCCATGGTGCATTGTTACTCCTTCTATTTTCATAATGCATGTTCGGATAGTGTGTCACAAACTGCGGTAGGAAACTGTACGAAGAGTGTAATAAACGTATCGGTCACTTGAAGTCAGTACAGGTTACCCGAAAAAATGTTGCACCTCAGGAAATTTCCGGCAATATAGGAAATCCTTTTAGAGGGCTCGACCAGGATGAGCATGCCAAAACTGTCTCCATTAACCCCAGTCAAATTACAGGCACATTTGGCCAACAAACATTTGTTGAAAATTTCAGCCCTGCAATCTGAGAAATAATATAGTTTGATTGAACCTCTTCCCTTCGATAGGACTTTCGGCATGTGTACTACGAACGACGCATTGCATAGACCCCAAGCTCACCTAGGCTAATATTCGTTCAAATATTTGTGTATGATTTGCCTGGGGAGTCCAAACAACCACAGAATAGGAATCTGCCTGAAGGCAACAGCTGTACAATGATATATGTAAAAGAAGTTATATGTTTTGAGAATATGTAATTACTGCCAACCGTCAATGTCTTGGCATTTCCTGCATAAGGTCTGCGATGTAATAAATACAGAATACAAATATGATACCTTTCGATTGGACGGGAAGCTGTGAGCATGCATTAGATACAAAACTCCTGAATGGAAACTGAAGTGGATTCCGGAGCACTCGAGTTGTTGAGGTAGGGTATTGAGGGAAATAGCTACTGCACGAAGAAAGAGGGGGCGAGAACGGAGCACAGTCACCGTAAGAGCCCGGCTGATCACCCTCGCTTTATCGAAGGTGAAACTGTGGTTCTGCTGTAGTGTGTGGCCATAGATCAGCGACAGCTTATCCTTGGTGCTGATTGCCAGCTGATGTTCGTGCAATTGTGTGTCGAGGCCTTTACCTGTTTCGTTAACATACGTTGCACCACAATCGCGGCATGGTGTGCTACAGACCACCGCAGATTGTTCTGTTACTGGCAGTGGGTCTTTGGGTCTCATGATCTACTCTCTGATTGTTGGTGTTGGTCTATGGGCCACACCGATCACAAAAGGTTTCAGGATTCTTTACGTCGCCTCTGAAATGTTATTCACGTAGGGGATCGTGATCCAGAATTTCGGCTTCTCCTCGTTCGAATGGCCAAAGTGGGGCTATCTGACACACTTGCGTATGAATGACTTCGGGTAACCGTTGGCCTTAGAATGGGGCACGTAAGTACTTCACCTCCCTCTTCCTGCCATTATCGTAGCTACAGTGCGTTTGGACGCGTTAAAAAGGGTCCCGACGCAACTTCTTTTGTGACCGACGGGGTGGTTGCTTCTGAAGTGAGAATGCGCCTATTGTCAGTCGACTTACGGTAGACCGTCGTCTTTATATTACCGTCTGACAGTGTTGTAACTTGCACGTCAAGGAAGGCCATCTGATTGTTGACCTCTTCTTCCATAGTGAACTGCGTGTCGGAAAAGATTGAATGCAACAGTGCTTTGAAAGCTTGCAAGTCGCCGCTTTTTATTATGACGAATGTGTCGTCAACACATCTGACGCAGAACCTCGGGCAGTACGAGCCGAATACAGGCCGCTCGAACCTCTGCAAAACCGATTCGGTAATTAGTCCAGACAGAGGCGAGGTCATCAGCGTCCCCTTTCTTTGCTCGTACACGTGGCCATTAAATATGAAGAGAGTCTTTAGGCACAATTCTAGGAGCTCGATAATGTGCATTCGCTTGAACCGTTGGTCGGTCACACCCTATATTTCTTGGAGAAGACCGTCGACAGTGTCAATGGCCAAGTGAGTAGTGGGCAACATCAAAGGACAACATCACCTCTTCTGTATCCACTTTACGGTGTCGGATGCGAGTCAAAAACTTCCAGCTGACTTCACTGCCTACCCTTAGTCCTCGAGGAGGAAACGAGGTCGCTGATACAGCCACTTTGACTGCCCCAAGTTTGGGGTACCACGAAAATAAACGAGTGGACAGAGGGGCGTTCCTGGTTGGTGTTCCTTGGGCAGACCGTCAAAGCTTGATATGGCAGTGTCAGTGACTTTTGTTAACAGGGCTTCTCTTCTCACGAGGACGTCAGCTTTCTTTAACTTGCTTACCGACTTGTTTATGTTGTTTAAAAGCTTTTTTGAACTCGCTGACAGACGGAAGCACATAAGATTCAGTGCTCATTCACTGGTTCCCCAGTTTAGTCCAGTTTTCGGTCTTTTCCATGACGATGTGTAGCTCCCCGTGTCATCGGGCAGGGTGACGATATTCTTTACTTTTCGTATCCCGAGAAGCTCCCAATCTTCTGCTTTTGAAATCGTCATCTGGGGTTAGTGCTTGAGAAGTATGAAAGAGGCCTGTTGCTGCATGGCGTGCTTGCACTCCTCATATACCTCGCACTTCTGGTGTGATGATTCGAAGGATGCCATGAAGTCTTCCGGTCGAGCATCTTTCGTGCTGAACTTAATATCAGGGGATAAAACCGCTAGCTGTTGCTGCGTGAGACGATGGAGGGACAGGTTGCGAACCAGGAAACCAGCAGAGGAGGGCTGATTCGGCGGACTAATTTTCCTGAATTCCTCGAACAGTCGATCATCGAGTTGATCCATTAGTGTAATTGTCTCATATAATTTCAGGGTTGTGTATGCAGCAATCGTTGGTTTATCATAGTATTGCAGGCACCTGAAGGTAGCTGAAAGCAACGTGAACCTTGTTCCTGTTTTCGGACGCTTGGATTCAGCCGTAATGATATTGTCGCAGATTCGTTTTAGCGGATTGTTCTTACAGACATACTTGCTGGATGTTCACCTTTGGACCTCAGCCTATCATCGGTCGTGGAAAAAACCGACGGTAGGGTTTAAGACAATAACCCCCCACGACCAGAAATGTTTAACGAAATCTAAACTCATATATAGCGGCCGAGGGCGTCAAGGACAGCACACACTGAGGAAGCGAAGTGCCGGGAATAGATCATGTCTAAGACCGATCTGAATAGAGTCGTTAACATGCCACAATACTCATCCATACGAAGAGAAGAAGAAACGTTAGGTTAGCAAAACGGTATAATCGGAAGAGATTGGAGCTGCGAATACATATAGCAGTAGTTAATTGTGCAAACGGGACGAGTTACAACAAGGGAGTGACCCGTCTGGATGATGAGGTGGCGCTGGAATGCCAGTAGAATAACCGGTGGAGGATGCAGCACTGTGGGAAACTGTAGGGGAGGGCCGAGGGTGGTGCCGACGTCGAGGGGGAAAGAAAGCGTGCTGTGAGAGCGTTGGGGAGAGTTGCGGGGAGGGGGTCGGTAGTAGAGCGAGGGAAGGGCACCACTCGTCTTCATCGACACGCCGTTACACCATCACCATCCAAGGTCCGCGCAGGAAGTGTCAATTCACTCAAACAACTCTACCCTGCCAGCACATGGCCCCTTCATAGGCGGGGCTGGGAAGGGGCTGGGTGGGACCAGAGCCCCCTCCGGATTGAAACATTTTGAAGCCTATTTGCACCGAAAGTTATGTTACAAAAGCACCACTCATTGTACCTTCTTTGGCATTAAAAGGAGCTAATTTATCAAAAGTGGCTTATAAATCATGGAAAAAACATTCGTTTACGCCCACGGGTCGCGGATAATACCGTGCGTCAAACAATGCTGTTTTCATGCTCTTAATAACTGTCTTAGTTAATTTATGTATCTTATGCTAATTGTTTGGGTATTTACTCACAAACCAGTTCAAGTAGTCGACTTGTATGTCTATGTATGTGCTAATTAGCATTGGTGTTCGCAGTCCACTTATGCAAATTTTTTTATCGTTTGTTCACTGAATATTCAAAGCAATTATGAAGCGTAATTACTGTGGCTCTCACCGAACCACCATGTACAAGCGTATTAGGAGCGAGATGAAGGCATATTATGAGGCCACTGAAGAGCCTGAGTCTGAGGTTCCCTCAACGTCGACAGCAGTTGGCAATCAATCCCCTGAACGAGAAATGCCTATTCTGAGCTCTGAAACTTCTGCCGGCAGGTATTATGTGTGTGCGCCTCAGGGGACTCATCATACAGGTCGGTATTTTAAAGGAGTGCCAAAAGTGGGTGGAAATCTGGCGTCCCCTGCGCATTTTTTCGCTGGTGGGGCCAGGCGGGGCTGTCGTGTTGAATTTCCCGCCACAGCCCCTTCTATAGCCCCACCAAGCCCCTTCATAGCCCCCTCCAGCCCAGCCATATTTGAGGGGGTAACGCGCGGCTGGTGCTGGCAGGGTTAATTAAAGGTTGACCAGGCCCAAAGGCTAGTTGGTCCCCTCACCAAATGGCAATTTTGCGCTAATAAACTTGATCATCTGCTGTTCCCGGGTACCTGTGAATTTTATTTCGGTGGTGGGGCCAGGCGGGGCTGTCGTGTTGAATGCTCCTCCAAAGCCCCTTCCACAGCCCCGCCTAGCCCCTTCATAGCCTCCTCTAGCCCCGCCATTTTTGATGGGGCTAGGCGGGACTAGGAGGTGCTGGTGCTGGCAGGGGGAGGGGAGGGATAGTAACTGTCTGAAACTCCGCCGACAAACTTCAGTATTCGTAGTTATCAGTGCGCTTAGTGTAACTCGCAGACGAACCCGAAAAATGGAGATAAAAACTGAAACCATTTGCTGATGCCACAAGTGTACCTGACGATACCAAGTCTGATCAAAAATGTGTCAGGAGTGGGATTCGAACCCACGCCCACAGAGTGGACTGCGACCTGAACGCAGCGCCTTGGACCGCTCGGCCATCCTGACACGATAGCCGGGGCTAAAATATTAACTAACTGCAATACCTCTTAGGTCTTTAAGCCATCTAACATCTCGGTTCGAGTTCAAAAACTGACAAGTGCAACATGTTTGAGCTCTTCTTTCACTGAAGATTACATTCCCATCCCGAATATACCAAAGTTTTTATTTATATATCTTAGTCAAAGGTGAAAGCTAAGGTCGCCGGAAACAAATTCCTTCAGTGCAACCACCCTTATTTTTGTTCTAAATTCTTGAGACATGTCATTCGTTCCTACTCTACAACGTTTAAACTCGCTACCCCTACCTATAGTGCTTACGACTTCCAGTATGTCGATTTCGAAAGGTTAGGGCGGACATTTCCGCACTTCTTCTAAATTCACAAACCCTTGAACTGTATTTATGGAGGCAGGCGACCAAGGCAAATTACTCACCGATCCAAACTGCATTTGCCATAATAAAACACGGAAAGTGGATGTGCTGGATTCGTCGGGGTTGACATGTAGAATTGCGAAGTCAAGGTAATCACTCACAAGCAATCCAGGCTAGGGGACTAGTCTCCTAGGTTATTTCATAGGCAATGCAGGAGTAGTTTCTGTTGGATACGAAGACAGTGAACAATACCAGTGTGTGCTCACAGACAATTTGTGTCAAGAACGTATTCCTTGACTGAGGTAGGTGCCTGCGAATAGTATTTAGTGAGTTTATATACATTTGAGATTACTTCGATGATCCACAGCAGTTTTCTATGGTAAAGGTGTGTACGGCGGACATTGACATGACTATCAGCTAAGCACCTTTGGAGAATACACTCAAAAATATTATCTGCATTCCACAGGGTACACACTGCATTTTAATAGAAATAAATGACAGTTTTTAGGAAGTCACTTACTGTTCTTTCGCCCTCACGAACAGTGTGCCCGAGCCCTACAAACGCACAGTCTACATAGCGAGAGGTTTGCGAGCACTGCAGGGGAGAAGTGGTCGTAGTGGTAGAATACCCGGCTAGCACCAGCCCCGTCTGACCCCGTCTAGCCCCCGAGGCCAGACGGGGCTGGGTCCCGTTTGGGCGGGGCTACGGACGGGGCTACGACTGGGCTGTGGACGCGATAGCCCCGTCTGGCCCCGTCCTCGAAAAAAACGCGCAGGGGAACACCATGCTCTCCTTGATATTAACCCCTCATTTACGTTAACAGTATTATCCCTTTCCTAATTCTCCGCACAGTAGGTTATACTATTCTACTTTTGATCGCTGTACACCCATAACCCTTACTTTTACTAAGTATTACCCAACCTCTAACTATAGTGATTGCGCCGACAACTCAAACATTTCCCGAGGTCTACAGGAACAAAGTCAGTGGACAGCAAGTACTGGCATGTGACAGTTTACTGAACATGTATAACAAGAAAAAGTGGTGCAGTAGTATGTACAGGAGGCATATGAGATACATATATGTATTGGTCAGTCAATTAAATGGCAGTGTTCTGTTGACGAAAGTTTTCATCCACGGCAGGCTCCTGTAAGAAAAACAAAACAGTTACAATAATAAATCGATAATCCTTTTCATCAGCATATTTGGTAATATTTTTGTTTTACTAAACGGCATGCGTGGTGTATCATTTAAGCTGCCCTAAGTAACTTTAACTTAAAAAATAAAAAAATTGCCGGAAATATTATTATGTTACAAATATTTGATAAATACATTTAGAGGGGACTAGAGGAATAATGAGGCATCTTTTTATTGTTATTATGCCGTTTAAATCCCCTTTAAAACTATTTATCATCCCTGCCAACACATGGCCCCGCGGGCCAGACGGGGCTAGATGGGGCCAGGCCCTGTCCAAATTTTTGTGAATTTCCATCCTTTCTAATCACGTCATTCTGCATTATATTAGTCAGATTTTGCTCTATTATTGTTAAATATAAGTTTTTTTACTTGTATAGTGCGTTTTCAGTCGAATAAAATCGAGAGAAAGTAATTTTTCCCAAGGGCAAATATTGGCCTTGTTTAAGTCGGTCATGTACACGCCCACGCGGACGGCACCTATACGCTAACCGTGTGCACACCAGATCGATACAGCTGACCAATTCATACTCCATATCGGGCTCGTTTCTACTGCAGTACGTTATCCATTTACTTGTTCCTTTCTTTTATGCGATGCAATGTGTCATTGAAATAAGTAAATGTTTAGTTATAGTCTCTAGCATCGTACTTAAAGTTATTTATAAGAATGGCACGTAATCTGACTGCTTGAGTGTAGTATATGGCGATGTAATATGTGTTAATGGTATTTATATGTTAATTCTAAGCAAATATGGAAAGGAAATACTGGGGAATTCATCGCAGTACAATGCACAACATGACTAAGCGGGCGAAGTTGGCGTACTATGCCGCCACCGATGACCCCTCGCTCTCGTCTACGTCATCTCTCGTAAGGGAGCCATCACCCGAACCCCCGATGCCGCACCTTAGCCCTGAAGTTAGCATTGGCAGGTGTTATATGCGTATGTTATTAGACGATGTAGACGACGACCAGGTTGCAGATGAAAGCTCGAACCCGTTCAGTGGCAATTGCTTCCTGACAGATTTGAGGGAATTCTGCTTAAGTGTCCAAATGCCGCAGGCAACATTCAAGTTGTTGTTTCAGTTTTTTGCGGAAATACCACCCAGAGGTGCCCAAGGACCCGCGAACTCTCATGCAGACACCGCGAGCATGCGTTACTGAGTCCCTTTCTAACGGCAGCTACGTCCACCTGGGCCTTAAACGCGGTCTGTTAGGTGAGCTGCAACTTCGGCCGTCGGCCTTGTTGCCGAAAATACGGGTTCAACTCCACATTGACGGAATGAAGCTGTTTAAAGGGTTTGGCCAGTGTCTATGGCCAATCCTCGGTCGAGTCAGCTATCCTGTCCGTGGACTGCCGTGGACTGTTGGAGTGTTCTCTGGTTCCGGCAAGCCTGAGCCTTTGGATGTATTTCTTGCCCAGTGCATCTCAGAACTGAAGGATATTCTGACCAGCGGACTTCAGGTCCAGGATACGGATGACGTAGTTGAGCTCGCCAACGTCATCTGCGACACGCCTGCTCTGTCCTACGTCCGGCAAGTAAAAACGCATAATGGCTATTACGGCTGCGACAGGTAATTGACATAATGGACGAAAATGTAATCCTCCTAGGTGTTGTCATACGGGAAGGCCCGTGGCAAACCGCATGACGTTCCCCGTACACAGCGGGCGTCTGCGAGCTGACAGGTCATTCCGCATGAGAAGTCAGGAGCGGCACCACAAAGGCACTTCACCTTTCGAGGACTTGCCTATTGATATGGTTTCTACCTTTCCAATTGACTACATGCACCTTATGTGTCTTGGTGTCATGCGGAGGCTCCTGCATATGTGGCGGCCGGCTATTGGGAAACAGTCCGTCACAATTAATGCCTCCATAAAACAGTGCAGTCAATGTTTGCCTGCTGAATTTTCACGAAAGTGCAGACCTCTTGATTGTCTGGAATACTGGAAGGCCGTGGATACCGACAGTTCCTCTTGTACATCGGTCCTGTAGTCCTAGCTTTCCATCTGGATTCCTCCCGTTATGAACATTTTCTTCTTTTGTTTGTTGCCGTTTTTACATTTTCCCATCCCATTTTGCACAAATCCTTCATTGATTTTGGACGTTTGCTATTAGATAAATTTGTTTCCGATTCCCCAATATTGCACAGTCCTGCGGGTCTTGTTTATAATGTTTATTGTTTAGTCCACCTCCACCAGGACGTTAGCCGTTTTGGAGTCTTGGACAATTTTTCTGCTTTCCCTTTTGAATCTTTTTTACAAACCCTTCGCAGTACCATCAAGGGTCCCAGTAATGTAGCCACACAGGTGTACAAACGTCATTCTGAGAGACGTTTGCCTGAGTTGCCAACTACCTCACTGCTGTTGGACGACGATGAGGGGATACCACGGTCGTTTCAGTTGCCGCTCAGGTCGACCGCTATTCTTCACAATGGCTACGTATTGTCCACCGAGGCGCCTGATAACGTCGTGCTTATAGGAGAGCGACCGTGTGTGCTGACATCTGTGTCGGTTTCCGAAATAACATACCGCCCCTTCGAGGACTGCGTCGACCTTTTTACCAGCTCTGTTTCTTCTTTTCGTTTGTTTATTTTCAAAGTCTCCCGTTTTTCAAGCAGCACAAACACTGCCTCCCTTAGTGACATTACTTGTTAATATGTTTCTTTTCATATTGACGAACAGTTTTACTTAATCCCCCTGTTGCACACCTGTTGTACAGTGACTTAATTTGCACGTCCATTCTGTCATGCTAACATAAGCCCCAGGCTAAATTCCACCTTACCTACTACTTTTCTATTTCTCTTTTCAGTCCCAGTACGTCAATTGTAAGATGAATACAGCCCTGTTATAGGGTATTCTCGTTCTGACTCTTACAGCCATATTCGTTCGTCCTCTCCATCTCGTGTGCTTGCTACGGTCCTAACTACTACAATTTATTCATCTTACAATTCCAATATGGATCGATTCCTTAAGCCAGAACGATTCGATGCTGATCCAAATGCTCAAGACGCTTCTAAACAATGGAGTCATTGGTTTCGCACTTTTGAAAATTTCTTGTCCACGATCGATAACCTGAAACCGGATAAATTAAACGTCCTGACTAACTACGTTTCTCCGACTATGTGGGAATACATTAGTGAATGCTCCAGTTATAAAGAAGCTGTTAAATTGCTGCAAGGCCTCTACCTACGACCCAAAAACGAAATTTTTGCCCGCCATCTTCTGGCAACCTACAGACAGGAAGGCGGACAAACCCTTGACCAGTTTGCTCAGAAGCTGAAATCCTTAGCTAAGGACTGTGATTTCAAAGCCGTTACGGCAGAACAAAATCGCGACGATGCCATTAGAAATGCGTTTATCAGTGGCCTTTCATCAAACCAGATTCGGCAGAGGTTATTGGAACAGAAGACTTTGAACTTCACAACTGCCTTTGATCTGGCAAGGTCACTGGAATTGGCAGAAAGACAGTCTCTATCGTATCAGAACCCCCCGACGACCTCATTCTCTGCCGCTACCAAGCCACGCGAAGCTTCGTCGAGTCCCATTAAAGAGCCCGATCTAGTGGCTTCTACCTCATTCCATAGCAAATGTTTCTTTTGTGGATACGACAAACACCGCTGTTCTATGTGTCCCGCACGCGATGCGTTATGCAAAGGGTGCGGTAACAAAGGGCACTTTCAAAAGGTGTGCCTAACACCACGAAACCGACAAGCCTCCTCTTCCACTATGTATCCCACCATTTCCACCGTGGCATCAGCTGCTGTTCCCGAATGTCTTTCAAGAGCAGTGGTTGAATTACAAATAAATGGGACTACTTTTCAGGCCCTAATTGACACAGGTAGTTCTGAAAGTTACATTTCTTCCTCAGTGGTGCTCCGAAATAAGTGGAAGGTTCATAACTCTCGCACAAAGATATCCATGGCTACCACAGCCTTAACCAGCGCCACACAAGGACACATTTTTGTCACTATTAGATATCATGATACAATATACGAGAAGGTCAAGCTATCCGTCTTGCCGAACTTGTGCGCCGATGTTCTTCTTGAACATGACTTAAACCAAACGTCCCTGCAGATGTATTCAGTTGCTCAATTTGTCTGCGATGAATCATTGGCCGTTGTTGCGAAATCATGATTCATTGGAGATCAGTTAGTTGCCTGGCCAAAGGACCGGGAAATGCAGCGTCTGCTGGAGGCTAATCAACGGCCATCCGATGGCGCAAAATTGTATGAAGTCAAAGTCCTCAAGGACGGCCTTGATCTTGATCAGGCGCGCAGGTTAGCCCAAAATGCGGAACACAGACAACCTTTCCGCGTCAGCGCCGGATACTTTAGGAAGAGGCATGAGGACAAAGTACGTTGCCAATACATTACCTATTTTTTCATAGATATCCCCGAAGACTGACGTCAGATTCGGACGACGACGACGAACTGCACGACATACGAGGGCACACAAACGGACGGTTAGGCCCATGGCCCGTACCTCCAGCTGTACTCCGGTTGGCCTCATTGGCTTAAACGAACTTCAGGCCAACAAACGATAATATGCCGGGTCCCTCTTACTATCAACCAAGACAAGCAGAAAAGACTTCTTATCAGTAATCGTGCCTTATCACATTGTCGATGAGAACATACCTCCTCCACAACAACACTTGTTCTAAGAAATTAAACAGGAGATGGCATGTCACAGGTAAACCGATTCAAACCCTTCTTTAATATCAAATAGGGAAAAATTGGACTTCCTTTCAGAGCAACTGCTCTGCTTGAAAACCAATATTCAAGACATCAAGGTCATGCTTGCTGACAATCGACGAGCCTTGCAGACGGTGAGCTTTGTATCGAAAGAGAAGCCGCCTCTTCTTCAGCTGCCTTTGCGGACAGCGGATGCGTACCAAAACTTCGTCACGAAAATTGGATCGGACAATGACATAGCCCAGGAAATGGTATGTAAAGAAGCTTAGACACTCTTTATGGCTTATGGGTAAAACATTTGTCCACGGTGGGAGGAAGAACTGAAAAGGAGTTTATACGTAATCTCCTGACAGCCCTTCTAGGACCTCCCCTCTGCCAAAGTTTCTGTTGGGCTGGTTCCAACGACAAACAGTCTTTCGTGGGGAGACCACTGTTCAGTGTCCTAAGTGGTCTGTTTATTATGTTTTTTTAACACCTGCAGATGCAGTACGCAGCAATGAGCAGTACCGTAGCTGCCATTCAGAAGTAATTAGGCAAACAACGATTGAATGGTTCCACGGAACCCGAGATCGATACGGAGGGCGGGCAAAACGGCGCCGCACTGCTGATATGGTACATATTTTTCTAACAAGTTATTACAACACATTGAATTAGGGTTCCCCGGGATAGTTCAGCGAGCAGTCTTGACTTTTCGCAATCAATATCGGAAGACACAGTAACTTAATACTTCCAAT
>CACRXP010000094.1:1426693-1510901 GCA_902702965.1 Spirometra erinaceieuropaei
GCCATCGAAATCTTTGTATACAAAATCTCCGACCATATGCATATATGTCAGGAATGGGCGCACACGAATCTATTGGCTTCCCGAAGCAAACGAGCTCCGTATGGGTAGCAAAGGTCACGAGCGGGCAACCAACCACCAGGCCCAAGTCGGCCAAGTTAGGATAGGAGTTATTATGCCTTGGCCGACTTCGGCCTTTTAGGTGGTTGCCTGTTCGTGACCTTTGCTACCCATACGGAGCTTGTTTGCTTCGGGAAGCCAGTAGATCGGTGTGCGCCCATCCCTTCTTGAATAAATACCCGGTCTGCAGCAACAGACAGTGACATGTGGCGAGGCAATGATGAACTTGGGTTGGACGAAGTGCTTATGACCCATCTGGTAGACCCCAGTGGTGGACCAACTGCGCCGGGTGCATCTGTGCGCACGTTTGTATTTCTGGTTCCAGCTGCTGGTCAGGGTTATGAATGACTGAATGAAGACAAAATAAGTCCAAAACAGTACTGTATAAATCTACCCACATTCTCTGTCGTCCTTCCTCCTTTCTGTACACATATACATGATTAATTTTAAGATCCCATTTGATTAATCTTTTGAAGACGCAAACGCATTTCAAGATTTCGGTCGACATTTCATGATTTAGCACACCTACTATATATATATATAGTATCATTATATATAGTAGGTGTGCTGAATCGTGAAATGTTGACTAAAATTCTGAAATGCGTTTTCGTCTCCAAAAGAGAAAGTAAATGGCGTCTTAAAATTAATCATTTTGTAGCATAATTCTATAAAATGTCGGTTACCTCTACACGTCGGCTCTCGAACGAACCTCCTTCCGACCGCATGCAAAAACCACACTCTGCAGAAAATCACGACTACCCAGTCCCGTAACAGATTGGCTAGCACCTCTTCATACTTCGAATATGGTGCTTCGTAATAACATATAGTGGGAATGTAGGGTACATAAGAAAAACAATCAAATCCGTAGCATAAATACGTGCACGTCTGTTCAACGTCAGTCGAATTAGTATCAAGGAAAACCTGGTCTTTAGCACCACAAGCAACATTCCTTAAGCGCAAAAGTCCATATTTTCACGTCAGATGTCTAATCAGTTCGTGGATACGTGCAAAGTGCACTGTCATTGTCATCGGCTTAGGCGAGCCATTGTGATGTTCATTCATATAACATCGTACCTGTCCGTTTACCACTGCTCCTGATGAAATTTACAACATAGTTCGCATTTATTGCAAAATTTCCTGGACTCAATATGATATCTTTCCAAAGGCATAGAAGAATATGTGATTTTCTTTACGCGAAGCGCATGCACCTTGTAGACCGAATCACTGAACGCTAATGCAACGACTGACCAGGCCCCGAATTATTCGGCAGTTGGAAAACTTTTTTAAAAACTAATTATACGCCATCTTCGAGTATAAAATATAAATAGGGTGTAAATCTCTATCAAAAAATGGGAGAAAGCATATTTTGTTCATGATTTTTATAAAATATATTTGAATTTATAAAATCATCGAAAATGAATGGGAAAAATGCATGCTACATAAGTAGGAATTTTTCCCGAGTAGGGTTTGTACATGAGTTTGAACAGCAGTGTATTCAAAAACTAACATCCTGCCGAGTCCGAAATATTATCCGATTATGCCGCAAGATGCTCAGTATCAAAACCGCGCCTGAGTGACCCCTCCTAATCGAAAACGCATTTCAGAATTTCAGCCAACATTTCATGAGATCGGTCACTCACTGTAATGTTCACAGTCTGGTTGCTCATTTACGTTACTCGTTTGGGCACAACCAAGATTCCAAAAGCAGATTTAGCAATAACTACCACCAGACAGAATAAGACAAAAACGGCACAACAGAGGTCATCGCTAGCCTCTGGGAAAATCTTCAATCGCGTGTGAAAAGGCAACAAGACAAACTTCGCGGGCAATGGGCGTTGCCTGCAAGACGCCAGGGAACACCTCCACAGCAATAACACATGCAAGGAATGACGTAACCCATGAAATATGTCTGGATTAACGAAATACTTTTAACCATAGAGAGACCGGTTAAATGCATTAACGGAAATTCAGAAAGAGCAGTGAAGGAGCTGTAGTTAGAAGGAAGCATAAAAGACGCATAGGATACAATATTACGTTGGCTAGGCACAGCGCGTTCCATAAGAAGAGCGGAGATGCTGAAAGCACGAAAATGCATTTCTCACTGGGCTTACTCAGTGAGAAATAACTGAGTGATTGAAACAACATTAGCAGAAAAACGTTCAAAAATTGTATTTTGATATAGTTTACATTATTGGATATCCCCCAATAACTAGTGCACTATGAAGTACAGCTGTTAGTCAGCGGTTTAGCATTTAGTAATCTGTTCCAAAAAGGTTATATGAGAATTCGATGTAATTTGTCCGTTATTACAATGTCCGGGGTGCGTTCGGCAAAGGAAAGGACGTCATTGGAATAAAAGTTTCACATAAGGTCGCGTGTCGAGTGACCCCCCAAGTTCCTCAAGCCTGGGATTGGGTAAGGCTGACTGGCGACCATCCAAACTCAATGGGCAAAAATGTATGCTACTTAAGTAGTCATTTTTCCCGAGCACGGTTTCTGCGAAAAGTCAGAAAGAAGTGCATTCAAAAGCGGCCATCCTGGCGAGTCCGAAATACTACAGGATTACGTCACATAATAATTAATCTTACAAGGCCACCTTATTAATCCTTCTTATTTGAAAACGCATTACAGAATTTCGGCCAACATTTCACGAGATCGATCACGCACTGTACAATATGAAATGTGGCTCTTAGTCAGCGGTTTAACTTTTAGTAATGCGTTACAAAAGGGTTATATGAGAGTTCGATGTAATCTGCCCGTTTTTACCATGTCCGGGGTGCGTTCGGCAAAGACAAGGAGGTCGCATGTCGAGTGGCCCCCAAGTTCCCCAAGCCTGGGATTGGCCGACGTTGACTGATGACGGCCAAAAAGGCAGAACCGGTTGAACCAGTCTCCCTCTGCAGTACGCGGATGCCTGCGGACATTTAGACTGAACTCAAAAGCCCTGCTGGACGAGCATGTCCCGTAACCCGTAACCCGATCTTCTTCTGCATATTTTTCATAAAACTACTGTGTAGCATTTGGCGACAGTGAAGCCCGCCTAATTACAGGGGTGCTCTTGGAATTGTTGCTCTTCGATTCCCCCAGAAATTAACTGTGAACTTGGAGTAGATCAGTTTATACTAAGGTCTGTAGGCGCAGACCGAAATTTGATGCATGACCTACTGATCTACTCCACGTTTGCAGTGGATTTCTGAGGAAATCAAAAAGCAGCAATTCCTAAAGTGGAATATTTACCAGGAAACAGACGGGGAGTGCTGGGGGATCCACTGATGAGCCGAACCTCCCGCAGCGGCAGAATATCGGTGAAACACATGTGTCTGGGCTTTTAGCTAGGGCCTGAGCTGCTAGTATGGTATCATGTAACCCTAAAAGCGTTCCTAGAATGGCACCGAATACTTTGCAGCGTTCACTACTACTCAGTCGGTCCTGAGCTCTGTTTATCAAAACCTTCCGATTAAGGTACTTCTCAAAATCGTTTACGGTGATGATCGAATACGTAAGTCTGTGGTTTTTATTCCGGTAGCTTGCCTTTTTATTTGCTTTAGGCAGAAATAGTATATTAGGGTAACGTTTTTGACGGAGCTTAGCAAAGTCATGAAATTGGTGGTTAAGGTTAGGTTTTAGGTTAGGGGTTGGTTAAAGATTAAAGTCAAGTAGAGGGTTAGGGCCGGGTTTAGGGTTAAGTACCTGCAGCGTACCATCTTACAAGTCCGGCCTTCCATAACAAATAAAAATGATTCCGATGTTGTCCGCCTGTCTAAGTGCCCTTAATTCGCATACCTTAAACCGCGCGACCCCTCTCGATCCAACTTTGGAATGATAGAACAAATGTATGGCACAAATGCGAGTTTTCTCAACGCCTACATCGTTAATTATCCCATCCATTTGTCCTACTCATAAAACTAATGTTAACATCTTCCCGCATTACAGCAGTCCTTTAGCTCCATTTTCTTGGTGGACTTTAATATTTACTCCTCGCCGTATTTGCCTTAGTGACGAGTCCTTGGACGTTCTATTTTATGCAGTTGGCAGTTTGAGACATATATGTAGACCCACCCAGACATGAAACCTCGTCGCCAAAATGGGTAAACGCCCACAACGAAGGCCTGCGATGAATACGGCTGAAGTAAAGTGGCGTTGTTGCCTTTTCCCCTGATAAAATTACTTGGAGACGCATTCCGCACGACAAAGGGACTTTTTCGAGACAAGTCAGGGTATTAAATACAATTCACAACGTTTGAGTTGCTCCGAAATAAGCACCATGCGATATCTCGAGTTGCATCAGCTACCATAAATATCTCCTATTTCAAGTCCGGAACACCTGACAGACTAATCAATTCCGAAACTATTGCTACGACGTCTAGCATCAGCCTTTATAGGAGCCATTTGAGTAGTAACTAGAATACTTTGAAAATAGGGCAGACAGGGATGTGGAAGCAGGGACGGCAACAGAACTCTGACCAGAGATGATGGGTGACTTGGCCTCTGAGGCAAAGGAATTTCGGTCACACTACGGCAGCAGTTACGGCCACAAATGCAGGTGGTGTGACCTCAAGCGAAACCGGTGGGGGTGAACAGAATGGGCAGGCAGGTGCCGGTAGCACGTTTTGCCTGCGTGCAAAGCAAGGTCCTATATGCCGGCCTCTGTCCTCCCAACTGGAAATGCAGCAGCAGCGGCAGCAGGAAAAGACGCAGTAAGGCAGGTGTCGACAGTCGCTGCGTGCGTTTGGCTCGGGTCAGGTGTAAATGGCACCGCACCTGGCATTAAAACCTCCCTGCTCTTTTCCGTTTCGGAGATTCTTCCCTAATTGGCAGCAAAAAACCTACCTTTCGAAGAAGTTTTCGGAAATAACCTGTTTTCTTATTGGCAAAAATAAATTCGGGTCTTTTTGACGGTTTGCGTCAGTCTTACAAGGCTTGTTGGTTTGAAATACTTACCCAGAGGGCTGAACATTTCCGACGCCCCCTGATGTTAAGCCCTACGCAAATATCGGCTGTTCAATTCGACTCGTGTTGCCTAACACCCAGTTTCGAAATGTCATGCAACACAGGTTCTGGCCTCCTCAATTCTCGTTTCATGCCCCTCAAGACAAACTAATTAAATAGACAATGAAAAAATCCCTTTCAGAGGTTAGTACCTAGACAGGTGTTTGACCGGACTGCGTTTTTTGCAATTTCTCCCTAGGTCCTGCTCTCGCTCCAGATAGCACCCGTTTTTGCTAACCTTATTACCATGTATTGACCTCTTGATGTACTCTCAGAGTTTCCCCATATCCCTTAGAAATGTGATAATCTTGGTTCAAGAACCCCTCCGCCCAAGTGCTTCCTCACTCACACTTGTGAAATGCAGTGAACGAGTTGCCGCAGACAATAGAATGCCGTTCTCCCCTAATCTTCCGAATCCCTCACAATCAGCCTTGAAAACCGGGTACCCTGCCTTCCACATCGTTCTTCTTGTGGTCCACTCGGATCTAGGAGGTCTGAGTAAGGATTTTCGGGCGTAGGCTTGTACCTTCAATGCTGGTTTCACGCCGTCCTCTTATTAAGAAAATATCCGAATGCTGCGATTGCGGCTAGATTGTCGCCCAGCTTGCTGCTTGTTCTTTTGTCACATTTAATTTGTCCAGTTTGACAATCGGAAGCTTATTCTTCTTCCTTATAAGTTTCGAGGGTGACATTCGGATATGTGGCCCCAGTAAGAAAACGGGAGGCAAGGATTGCAGCAATACGGGGAATGATGGTAATAGGGGTTTTGCGGGTAAGGCAAACGAAACTGACAGACAACTGTTTTCGGAAGGAAAAAGTAAATTGCACATTTTAGCCACCTGTTTGTTTAGATATGCCGATAAAACGCAAAAAAACCAGACAGCGACTTGAAGAACGGAAAATTAGGGGCTGCAGACGGACGCAAGGAATGGAAAACGTGGACAACGGTTGGAAATTTCAGACTTAATGGTCCCATTATGTGATACTCGAACACATTTAAGGAGGAGGTATAAAGAATATATATTTTTATATCCAACTCTCCTGATAGCCTCGACTGAAGACATAACTGAATTTGACAACGTTAACAGCATATATACTACTCCAAAACTCTAAATCTATGCCTAGGACCCAACTCTAATCCCAACTCTAACTCCTTAAACCCAACCCTAACCCTAACTTCTAATCCTGACTTACAAGCCCCTAACCCTGAGTCTAATCGAAAGACGGACGTGAGAGAGAATGTGTGTGCCCAAATGTCATAGGCCTATATTTTATAGAATTAAAGACTATGTAGGGTCACATACCCGGTTGTTATCCTGCGAAACGCTTTACCGTTCCATCTTATACTCTACTTCTTCTTACTTTAAACTGGTGATCAGAGATACCCCAAAGATCGCCCACATGTCTAGCATGCCCAAGACAGGGTTTTTGATTATCCTGTTAGAAATAAAATTGATCTCCAACATCTTAAGGAAGGCTTAGACAATGCGCCAGTATGATCGTCAGACATTTCAGTGTGTCTTTCAACTGCAGCCGTCTCTCAATCCTGGATAATTTGATACTCCCTCCGTATGGGTTCTCACCGGTCAATCATCTGGGTGTTGCGCTGGCCTCTAGACTCTCACTACTTCTTCTGGTTAAACCTTTTTCGAAAAAAAATTAGTAAAATTGTTTATTGTACTGGACGTTCACGCTGTTAAGGTACCCATCTGCCCCCATCCTTTTCCGTCCTCCTCACAATTTTCCCGATTTTAAAACATTCATTTCCTGCGGCCGGAGTCTCTCATTCCTTTCAGGTCCAGGGTACAAGAACAATTTATAAGAGCCAGACGATCTACTGACCAAAATCTCGACAATATTTTTCACCCCACCATTTTGGCCTACTTACCGATAAGTTATTCCTTCCAACGCGGCCTGGATTCCGCCATGTCTCCTGCCCTACAGCTATACCCTCTTTGGCACAATTTCTGCCTTTCAGTGCGACAGAAATCTAGGAATTGTAATCACACTTGTTAGCGTAATAACTGGTAATCTGCATCATGGACATGATGCTTAGGGCTGTTTTTGCTGGAAAGTTTGGAATGCTAACTTTAAGACAAGGCTTGTTCTCTCTTCCTCACTCTGAAGTAAGGTGTTCGATCTATAAGGAAAAATGATAAATCCCACTTTTCATATTAAAATATGTTTTGAAACTATTCCCCCAAGTTATCTGACTACCTGCTGGCTTTTTTGACAGTTGACGGGCTGTACATGTTACCCTTTATCGCGGCGTAAGCAATATCTTCCACCATTCTGGGCAGTTTTAAGGGTGCACATTGGTTAAACGTCCCCTTTTTAGCATCAGACTAATAATTTACAGGCGCCTTGTGAATCATTGCCGTCGCTTGGAATTGCCCGCCAACACACAACAGGAAAACCACGCAGCTGACGCCTGCAGTGAACATTCAAAAACTGTGGCCCATATGACGACTGAGGTGTCACCAGATCTTGTCCCCACCAACGCATTTTAGAATTTGCGATGCATCCACTGTATGCTTTCTTGCAATGTGAACAAGAAAATTGGAAGATGAAGCACGAAGTCAATAAGTACACGTGGATAATAATTCTTCTTATTTCCCAGGGAACATGGAAGAGTACAGAAGGTGGGCTAACTCATAAAATGTCAACCGAAATTCCGCAATGCCTTTTCGTTTCGAAAAAATAATTAAGTAGGGTTGAAAAAGTAGTCAGCCTGCAACATAATTCTATGATATTTCAGTTACCTCAGGGTGCCGGCTTTCGAAGGAACTTCCTTTTGGGCCGCATGCAAATACTACACTCTGCAAAAAACGACAACTTGTGTAGCATGCATTTTTCTCATTGATTTTCAAAGCCCCTAAATGTCCAATTATATTTCATAGAAAACATTCGTGAAAATATTCATTTTTTCGCTCATTCAGTAGAAAATTACATCTTCTAATTTTATACTTGAAGGAGGGACATAATTCGGTTTTAAAAAAGTTTCTAATTGTGCGACTTTTAGATATCGTGAAATGGCTGTTCATAAATCGTCATGTCTCTGAATTTACCCATGTAGCTTGTGAAGTTAAAATTGTGGATCAAATCCACTTCAAATTTTATGAACCCTGTATGGTCCCCCTCTATTACCGTAGGGAAATGTGTGGTTTTCCGTACGCGGGAAATATATGGCTTGTAGTTTTGAAACCCTGAATCCAAGCGTAACGGTACAGCGGGTTCAGAATTATTCGGGAATTTGAAAGGTTTTTGAAAACCAAATAATACCCTTTGTTGGAGTATACAATTGGAAGAAGACGTAATTATCTACCGAATGAGCAAAAGAATGAATATTTTTTTATGCCTGTTTTCCATGAAATATAAGTGGACTTTTATGGGCATTGAAAATATATGAGAAAAATTCATGCTACTTAAGTAGTCGTTTTCTTACAGAGTGTAGTTTTACATGCAGCCAGAAGGAAGTTTATTTGAAAGTCGACATCCTGACGTAACTGAAATATTATAGAATTATGTTGAAGGCTGACCAGTTTTACAACCCCACTTAATTAATCTTTTCGAAACGGAAGAGCATTTCGGAATTTTGATTGACATTTCATGAGTTAGCCCACCTACTGTACATACGGTGGGAGAAACTCGACTTATGCCATCAGTTAGAGCACGTGGTCAACCTCAGCTTGCCCTGGCAAATCTCACCCATTTGATTGGCCTACCCCCCTCTGCATGCTAAGTTGTGTTTTTAAGTTACCATTTTGATTGATTAGTCAACTTGCAGGAAACGATGACCTTGCTTGCTTGCATTGTTTTTTTTTCTCTGGAAATTCAAATCTCTGCATCTTTTTCATTCGTTATCTCTGTTATGCAACGACAGGTTACAGTTGATAAGCCGTCGGGAAATTTGTTATTTCCAGTAAATTCTGCTGTGTATGTTTACTACAAATTGTGATCTTTGCCGGAAACAGGAGGTCAGGTTTCCTGCAAAAGCTAGCTGTCCACGCAAGGCAACTGGCTTGCGCCACGACTTAGGACTACTTGCTAGTGGGCTGGCGTAATGGTTGGACCGGCCTGAGTGCAGTACCACAGGTATAGTTGACCAGATACATGAAGTGGTGGCCAAGTCAATTTTCGGCTCGCGTGGGCGAGCTATTTAGTCTTGTTGGCCACTGTACCTAATCCCATTAGCAGGCTCGCACAGAGGACTAATGCGTGGGTGAGGAGGTGAGAGTGAGGTTAACACGACACGCTAAGAATAGGGGGATGTGATTCACTCCTATGGTAGCCTGGTACACTTAGAGCGGTGGCTAGCTCGCGAGTGGTGCGCGTAGAGAGACTGCGACGGTAGAATTATGGGGTGTTTGACGCTAGTAAAGATGTCCGTTGACCACCCCCAGCATCTTGGGTTTGTCGCTGAACCTCTTTGTTCATAGGTTTTCTCGCTAATATGAGGATCAGTGTAAAGACCTGAATCTGATAACCAAGACCGCGATGCAGTGAGCGCGCCCCACCCTGCAATCGGATCACACCACTCAGAGAATGGTTTGGACTACTGTTCACGCTCTTCGCAAAACAGACATCTCGCCAAGCTGAAACATTTTGGCGGAGTCAACTCCCGAACAGGAGGATGCCTAAAGGAGGGAAATTGGTCGCTGGTTAAAGAAGTCCACTAGTCTGACGTATCGTATTCGTGATAGAGCTAGGCGTGAGACACGGATACCTACGGACGTAACTTGGGTGCTTTGCGTTTACAAACCTGCTGAACTTAGTAACCTTGGGCAGTGACGTCGCGTATCGTATTTTTGACGTTGATGATCCGGTGATCGACCGCTGAGATGTCATCATCGGTGTTGATGATTGCGGAATAACTACTAGGCCATTCGAAGGGGCTAAGGGGTCGAATCTGGGGCGGCGCGGCCCTTACGCTTTTTGAAGAACCGCAGACTGGAAAACCATGTCACAGCGGTTCACAACTCGCACGCTGTCACTTCTAACAAGGATTTCTGACTTATCAAACTTAAAGCCAGGGTCGGATCTTGTTACCTGAGCCACAAATGGTCACCTTCGTCTGAAGAAAATCTCCTATTTTCTTCGATACAACTCTTTTGCTCGCCACAGCAACAAATTTCGCAACAGAACCCATAAGAAAACGTTTATGCTGTTAACAGTTTACTCAGACACGGGTCGTATCAGCACGGACCTCTTTAACCACTGCTCCAAACTCCTTGCCCGACAGCTAGGAGTTCAGTTTACAGCTAAGTACCGAACATACCCGCCCCATAAACCAAGGGCTTAGTACACCAAATCAAACAGTGCTGGCAAAGGGCTGTTTATGCCTTCGTTCAAGGTATCCTCACTATTCCTTCGTCCCATATTATCCGACAAAAAGACGCTGATGCAGTTAGAAGCATTTAGTTTGAAACAGGAGAAATGATTGCCAACTGAGCTTCAGATCTCAATGATTATTTCCAGATCTGGTTGACTAGGTGATCCAGATCATTTTCCTAGAATCCTGCGGCCACAACGTTCGAACTCTAGAACCATACGGTAAGTGTCTGCTCTGGGCAAATAGCAATGCATTTAGCCAATCAGAGCGGAAGAGGCTCGGTACACATGGTCAGAAATTACGATACACGTCAATCTGCTTCACTTTGGTGGTGCTTCACATGACGACGAGATCCTTCTCCTCACACCAATGCTTGCATGGGCGATCCTCTTCCTTCTCCAAGCCCTCGGCGGTTGCTTTAGCCTTCCTTTGGCAATATGTCCAGACGTGCAAGACACTGGGCGTGTGTATGAGGACTAGCTAGGAGCGGTTGCCACCCGCCTGCAGGCACAACGACAATCAACAAGTAAAACTTTACTGCCGGATTATGTCGCGTTGGTCATGAATATTAATCGTGCAGGAACGGCCGTGGCGACGGCGACGATGCGAATGCGACTTCAAGGCGGAGAACCTACCGACAGGGAGGGTCCGTTGTGACATATGTATGAGCGCAGCGACCATAGTGTGCATGAACTTCGGAGATTTGTTGGACCAGTCTTCCGCTTGCTATATAGTTCAGTATCATCTCGCTATATAAATCATGTTCACGAGGTTTTGTAGAGGCTGTTCAACGCCACTGAATTTTATTCAGTAGGGGAGAATTCCAAGCAGATGCTTCCAGAATGTGTTAACTACACCGATGTCATCAGGAGTTGCATCATTTACGTAAAATGGGTCCCAATTTTCTTGAAGACGACTTTGATAAGTCTGTAACTGCAGCGTTTTCTTCCCTTTCCATTTCTTATTTTAATATTTTCGTCCGATGAATAGGCCAAATCCTCTCAGCCGGGCTGGTTGTTTGGGGACCTAGAGATTAAAGAGTTAAATACAATCGGACTCAGGGCATGAACTCCATCTCTCGACCTGCTGAACTGGAGTAGTATGCGTTTTTCCCACAAATTTGTTTCAGCCTCCTCGCGGTGCTACTTAAAAGATAAAACGTGTGCCTTGCCAATTTTTTTGCTGTTGTCTGAGGTTTCAGTCAGTCAGCAGGCTCTTAGGTCCTCCCAATGTCGTTCTCGGCAAAGCTGCAAATTCCGAGGTCTCCCTTGTTTCAAAACGGTCTCTATCAATGCGTTATGAACTTTGGTGGTTTCGGCGTAGGGAGTCCAATTCCTGCATCCGGCGACTGATCACAAGTTTTCTGTCTCATCAGACACGGACTGGTGTCAGGGGGAAAGAAAAAAGGCCGATGTCGACTTTGGGGACTGCGTTCTTACGACACTCAGCGAATATTCCTCAACTTAAACAATTTCAAACGCTTTGAAACTATCGCAGGACGATAAAAATCTGGTCTAGAGAACTGCCAACTGACGAGATAACTCGATCCTCTCAGAATGAAGAGGCAGGATGCCACGACTTCTTACTATACCTCTATGGTACTCCCACTTAGCTTGGATCCGAGTCCTCCTTGTTTATGTGAAGCCTCCCTTGTCTTTGTCGAGAATAACATTCTGCCTACATCATGCCCCGCGGTGCGGCTACTGGTTAGGCTCGAGAGAAAGAGCCCGTAAAGCGCAGCGGGACGAGCGAGTTCCGTGAAAAAAAAACCGGTCGATGAGCGTCCCTCCACCACTCCCCACTAGTTTGGATCTGAGTCCTCCCTCTTTGTGCGAAGCCCTGAACCTTCGTGCGCGGACCCGGTGTGTGTGGCATGCGCAGACAGCCTGTTTAGTTTCGCCAGTCAATGTGCTAGATCCCTCCCGCAAGCTTCCTTGTTCTCTCTTGACATTAGACCCCTGTAGGGGAGGGCGAAATAGATGCAACACAAGTCTGTGACCACTATAAACGCAATCACTTGCAAGTCGCCGCCGCTGCGTCCACCACGCTATGGGGGACACAAGGGACGTCGTCATCCGCCACGGCCGAAGCGTCATACGGTAGGGGGATACATCGATTTCGTAAAGAGGACTGAACACTTCTCGGGATCAACTTTACTGAGTGGATAACCGCGGTGTTTTTCCACCCTTTTCATCTTTCAAATAAATCGAAAGTCTTAAAAGGTCTTCCAAAAACAAACAAGGCTACCACTGGCTCTCTCATGAAATCTGAAAATCACCAACGAAAGTTTTACTAGCGACGATTTTAAAATGAAAAAATCAGTTAACTTGTTTTGTTGGCGAACGTGTAAGTAGTACTGCCCGAACCTGTTGCGTTGTATTGGAAATAGTGACTTGGCAGACTGCCAAACTGCAGCGGCTCCTTCAAGACGTGGTTTTCATGGCGCCCGCCAGGTTTCTGCGATCTGGATCTGCGTGTGTGTGGCACGTTTTAGTCAGCGGTTTCGGGTTGCGCCAGCCATGCCGGCTCGGTTTGACTCATGGTTCGGGGGAGGGGGCTGTTTCGAAGGAGCCAGTGAGGTTACTTCATCTCAGACTCCAAAGGTAGTCTCGCTACTACAAGCAGCTATGCGCACTTTGGAAGCCTTGACGCCCTGTGAATCATGCTTTGAAAAGTTGCCAACAGACTGGGTAACTTTTCTTTGCTCTGGACTTGGACCCAGGCCACAATACGCCCCATGGATACAGCCTCTGTTATACCTCCAAGACCTACCACCTTCTTAACCTTCTGGTTGCCATGGAGCTGGGGAGAAGCACGTGCGTGGTACGCGTAGAAGGAACTTCAACCACGACATATGCTACACCCATGTCCCTCCTCGGTCGTCAGGACTTCGTCCTCCCACCGGAATATGCTGGAAGTGGGAAGACAGGGTGAGGTAGACGCTGCGAAAAACTGCTTCTCGCGCAAGCCACCATGTCAAGGACCTTGGTGAGACTCGTTGTCTGTGAATGGCAAGGTGTCGGTCGGGCTAAGAAGTGGCGAGGAGAAATGTCAAGGACGTATTCTGTTCGGGCTGATTTTATACAGAGAGCCTACGCATCAATTAACCACACGCGCTTTTATTGAGAGTGCAAATTTTTGCATTACGCAGATGCTCAAAACACCCGGGCAGAATGGGATGCTGAAAAAGTGCAAGGAAGACGAGAGTGGCCGTTTCTGGCCCATTAGTTCTCATCAGACAGCCCCACGCACTCCCAGGTTTACGGCACCTGACCCAACATTCTGCCATTGAGCCACTGGGCAGACCTCCTGTTAGCGACGGTCGGGAATATTAATTTTGGTGAAGTGGCGTTCACCTAGCAGGTTACTAGACGTGTTCGTCCCCTTGTGGTTTGGGGCCCAATATAGAGAAATCGCAGGCGGTCGTTTGATACAAGATGAGGACTCTCGTAGCCTTAGTCGCGGACACCTCTCTATTATTAAAATTTTGCCAAAACTGGAGCATTGATATATTTTAGATAAAGAGGAAGTGTTGTGCACACTTATCGCAAAAGATTGCCCGCATGACAGAAGAACAGGAACCATTTTGTGATTCGGGTGATTGGAATTCAAGGAGAGGTGCCTACTTCCGCGTCCTTACCCGAACCTTTACTTAAAAAGAACCTTAACTCTAATCCTGGGCATGACCTTTACTCTAACCCTTATCTCCCTGGTCACCTATATTACTGCGTAGTTCCTAGTCCCGTGTGTTGCCATATTTTCTAAGTTCCTGAGGTCCCAAAAATTAATAGAACAAATACGCATTACTTCAGTAGCAATAGACTCGCGGGCGCGACTTATCCAGGTGCCTGCGAAGATGCCCAGCCGAAGACCAGCTTGCTGTCCCAGTGGACCTCATCTGATTTGATTTGCCAATCTCCTTCGTTCCCCAGAAACCAGAACTCCTTATCGACCAGATGACACTGGCGAACCCACATGCCGTGTGGGATTCCATCTGCGTCATGAAAAGTTAGTACTTCATCAGGCAATCTCTTAAATCTTGGGTATTCAATTTCGCCGGCATTGTTATTTAAGAAGACAAGTCCGGCAAACGTCCGCTTTCGATTATTCGTCACTGGGCCTGTATAATAATATAAGTGGGGATAGGGTAGCAAAAGTCAAACAGCCAAAAAACAGCAAGTGCGGGGGAGAGGGTTGAGGGTACTCATAGTCTAGTTCTGTCCTCAAGGATGTGAGGAATGTGTGTTACTTACTGGGTGGTGCCTTTCAGTCGCTGACTGACTGGTTATCCAACCTTTGTAGGGTGATAGCGCAGACGAATTCAGGGCTGTGCGTCACTCTTTTGGGCCTCAGGGTTTGCGAGCGTCTGCTATGTCAAGGTTCAGCAAACCATGGGCCTCGCAGCCCGGGGTGCGCTGGCAGTTCTCCGGTATCTGGTTCCCTGCCGGTAGATGCGCTTGCGCTCCCTCTGGGTATGCGGGTCGTGCGTACGGCTGCCCAATCATCTAACTTTTTTCTGTTGTTGTTGGTCAAAATCCTGGTCAAGTGTTTGTTGTGGGCCAGGGCGTGTAGAGTGGATCGCCAAGGTGCGGGTTCGGCCGCGCCACCCACCTGCGCCTTCCCCCGCCTCCGGTCTCATTGACCCCGTCTTGACGCGGAGGCCAGGTGGAGAGGAGGAGAGAGTGCGGTAGATGGTGCGTAAGCTTACATTAACTAAATCACGTGCAAGTCACCGTGTCTGCTTCGCCTTGCTGTGGAGCACACGGTAGACATCGTCGGATGCGACTGCCGAATTATCATGTCTCTGCTTCGTCGTCGCAATACGACCTGGCAGGTGTGCTGAGTTAGCCTTAGCGTGCTTGTATAAACGCACAAGGCTGAATTGACTAATTGTATGACCAGTGTCTCTGTCGTCACAAGTGTTAGCTGACGCAGGAACTTGGAGTGTCTCGCTGGCACTTCACAGATGACCATGACCAACCAAATGAGCCACAATTTCGTCTTCATATTGTCATTTGTGCAGTTTGCAAATGAAAATACAGTGAAGCATATCACGGTGCCTAGGGGATGGTCACGACAACGAATGCCCAAGCAGATCCTAGAAAGGGTAACTAGGCTCTTTTACTTCCATGAAACCGAAAGCCCACTACGCAGATGTGGCCTTCTAATCGCTGTGCAGACGTGCACCGGACTAAATACAGACGCGAATGGTTTATAGGGTTACAACTCTCTTATTGCTGTGTGCTATTTGCTATCTTTTTCTGATCATTCTATTATTTTTAATTTGCGACATGCGGAGAAATGCCGTATTTATTCACACTGGCTACCACAGATTAAAGTATGGGCCGTAAATCAGCATGCGGAAGATATTGGTAATGTGCCAACCATTCCGGCTACTGAATGTGGCGAACTAATGGGAAATGTCAATGAAATTAGCCACACAGCAATGGGAAAGTGTACCTCCCTGGAACTTCAAGAGCGGTGATGAACCGGTAACATGAACTCTACAGTTTGTCGAGTCTGCGGTGGGTAGAACGCTCAGTCCGCAATCTTCGCTGCAAGAAACTGGAAAGGGGCAGAATTTGTGATCCTGACGGCAGAGGCGTGGGTACCCTGCCACGGTCACAGGGAAGAAAACTGCGTTGGCCACGGAAATATGGAGCCTCTCTCACCTACGACAGGTGGCCTTGCTCCAAATTTCAGGGGGGAAAGGAGTTCGGGTCAGGGCTAGGTGGGTTGGGGTGAGTCTTCGGACTCGGGAATAGGGATTTTCCTGGAATTTACCGCTAGGCCACACGCAGTACGGGGAGAGGTATATTTTCCCGTGCCAAGTATGGTTTAGAAGGATTTTTCTGGGAAAAAATAGTATGGCACCCGCATCTCATTTGGCCCTGTTATAAGTTCTAGGGGGGTTAGAACTAGGGTTACTTAAAGGAGGGTTAGGATCAAGGCTAGGACAAATGTTAAGGCATGGGAATAGCAAGTTCCCTGGAATTTAGCGGGAGGTCATTTTTAGTTCTGGGGTAGGGGTTTCATATCCCCTTGTCCGACCGAATACTGAATCACCCCCGTCCAGACTACCGCCAAAATATTGAAGGTGAATTGGGAAGAGACAGTTCCGGACACGGCAGCCCTGCAACCAACGGTTATACTCAGTGCCTATCCTGTGCGGAGACACGTTTGACTGCAAAAATAGCTATAACATGCGTCTACTTAAGCGATTACACTTCAGTGATGTCTATGTGTGTGCATGTAGGATTTTGGTATGGCGTATGGGCTAAGTAAAGTCAGGCAGTCAGTAAATACTTATCTCTGGAAACAACCATACGGTTTTCGAGGAAAGATTGCTAGATAAAGCCGGGCATCTTCCCAGCCACCTGTAAAAATCGCGCTCGAGAGTTTACTGTCGCTTTTAGCAGTATGAGTTTATTTCATCGATTTTCAAGGCTCGCGGGGGGCAGATAATATTTTATGGAAAATGCGCACATCAAGCTTATTCCTCCCTGTTATTTCCGTAGCGTATTACTTTTTAGAATTTTGTCTTAAAAAATACAGTTTTCTTTCAGGCCGTTTATAGAAGGCGCGTTTTATCTTTAGCTAGTTCTGGCGGAATCAAAATAAACCCAACAACATCTACTTCATAAAATGTCAAGTGGGCGAAACTTGTTTTAAAGGTTTTGGTTTTGCTGTTTATACTTGTCCTCTTATGTCCTTGTTAAAGTTGGTCTGTTTTTGAAATTTTGAGCAGACCAGTTTGGCATTTTCAGCTGTCGGTTGCAAAAATTGTTGCACTGGGAATTTTAGCTGCTGAAACTTTTCGAAAAATGAATCCTTACAACAAAAATTGGCTTCGGAAAGAAAATTAGTTGAAAAAATGCATGTGGTTGTTGCCAGCAAAAAGGCTGCCTATTTTCCACTGGCTCCAGAAAGACCGTTAAATATAAGAGACTTTCGATCTGTCGACAGTTACAACTCTCAAGATTAATTTGCAGTTTTGGCATTGGAAGTAAGCACCAGCTGCATCGAATAAATTCTAGAGAAACTTCAAGGTCATCCTTCAAGGTCACATAGTTGGCTGTCTCGTCGCCTTCGCGTTTGCTATTTACAGAGGACAGTGTTGGAAATGTAGAGCAGCCGTTTTCATGTAATTCTGCCAACAAGAGGGAAAAGGTACGTGTTATTTAACGTGAAGATTTTTCCATGAGAGAGAGCGACATTCAAAAGGTTTTTTACTGCGAGCATGAGCTGGAGTGTTAGGCAGTTGTATCACAAAACTACATATCGACGTGGCCAGTCAGAAGTGTCTCAGTTGTAGCTACGGATGTCCCTAAAAATGGCATGACCAAAATGTTTCATTTTAATGTTTCCTTATGAGGGTTCGTGTAAATTTTATCAAAGACGGAATCGCATTACACCAAAAAAACTACGATTCTCTATAACGACACGTTCAAGCAAATCAAGGACCATTTAATAGTATATTTTAAGTGCGGTTTTGAGATTACAGATCTATTTTTAAGTGCATTAACTTTAATGATCCAACAAAGGGAGACAAGGCTTTCGTTCGTAGACTTCCATCACTGAACTTACTCTTCAGAATATAAAACGGTGAGTTTTGAATCCTGGATCTGGTTTTGTTGAGACATATTAAACCACCCACTGGTCAATTTCGCTGTATTTTACAAACCGCCATACTAAACCATCTTATTAACAACACAAGTCACTTTTAATTTATCGTTACATAGCAATGGTTGCTAATAGGAATTTTCCACATGAATTTCAGTGGAGCGTTTTTAGTTCTAATAAACTAAAATATTTACAGTAGATATACACGGTTTCGTACACTTCACTAGCGTGACTCTTCAGCACCTATGATTGGAAATTGTGCTACAAGCATTAACAAACTCGATTCATACTGACATAACATTGTGTCCCAGTTCATGACGAGCGTTAGAAAGACTGACGACAAAATTCCCTGAGCATATTTGACAAGTTGCTAAGAAAATTGACTGTCATCTGGGCTTTTAATTGCGGATTTTTCGTTCAGTAAGCGGTCATTTATGGTTTGTCGGTCGAAAACTGGTTCGGGCTACTCTAAGACCGTCAAAAATACTAAAATCCTTACCAAAGTTCATTATGTTATGCAATCAGTGGGTAGACTTCTTGCTACCGCGACTGGAAAGAAATGAGGGGTGATAGGGCCTCAGCACTTGCAACCAGCATTTAGAACACGATAGTCGAGTTGACGGAGAATATCCCAAATGGGCGTTGTCGAGTATTTGGGTCCAAAAATGTGTGCGCACATATTAGTGTGGGTGCACTGACGTGCCTTTCTGTATAACGCACTCGCTTGAGGCGATCGATGGCGTCACACGATTGCAAATTGCACTTCGCCGATGCGTTTCTACCAATCAGCTGCGCCCTTATGACATGTTCTCTTGACGTTTCATTGGCTGACGCATGAGCGCGCACGTGCGTTCGCAGACTGACAATACGTTGAGGCTCATAGTTATCCGTACAGCATTACTTTTGCCCTGGAAGGGACCGTCGTACATCGCGTGGCAGGAGGTTGTCTTTGAGGGCTTCCAAAAGGCCTAACGTGGAACAATATACAGAAAATCGTACGTTATCGGCCTTAATTTGTCAACATTTTAAATGCTCTATCTTCATCAGGGCTCGTATTATTTTTCTTCCTACGCGTAGTCATCTTACAAACTGACTTGTTGTTGGATTCTACTTGATCAGATGGGCCTTAGAAAACGGATAACCGTTTAATGATAAGAAATTAACGCTGACACCAAATCAGTTTTAAAGTCATCTTCGGGTAGCTTTTATCCGAAGTAGTCCACTTTTCAAAGAATCAATTGGCAGTGAGTTTGCAATAGGGTCTGCCTTCACATAACCATCATGTCAAGAAAAATACCTAAGCAAAATGAGGTGATAATACTTAATTCGGAGAAATATGGGATACTAGAGAGAACCAGCTCAGGCAATGTCCGTAGATTTTAACCCACGAGAATCGGACATTAACTCGTCTTAAAATCAAATGAACCGATTGCATGTGTAACAAAAGGAAAAGTTTATAACTTCAGTAGGTTTTTATCCAATCAAGCTAGGCAAACTTATAAAGTTTCTTGAACTAGCCGTCAGATGAAAGCAACTGAGGGTAACTATAGGAGACAACTATTGCTTCCTATTTGTGTTAAAGTCTTTTGTGGTAAAACGGCACAGGTTGTACCAGGACCTACAGGAGATATTGAAATTCGAATGCGTTTCACAATGATCGTTTATGTTCCTTCCTAGATAACTAATTGTTTGTCGTTTTCAATGGTTGATGAAACAGGACGTGTCAAATTAAACCGGGAATGACAATTAAGGGAAAATCTAAATGACTGGGCCTGTCGTCATGGAGAACACTCAAAATTACCGGTTCATGCACCGAGCCCGTTTATAGCAGATGGCTGTGACCAGCTTCCCAATATAAAAACAATTACCTGATTGAGGGTTAGAAGCGCAAACTTAGAAAGCGGGAAGATGTCAAAAAATAAAACGCTTCCTTAACAGAGGATGACGTCATGGTCGAACACACTTTGTCTTTAAGCAACTAAGTGAACCGTGACTCTCAATTCATGGAGATAACAGTTGCTACGGCCGGTTTTTGCATTGATATAACGTAATAAGCGGTTTATCAAACGACCCAAGAGGCGATTGAGTCTACGTTTTAAGTTTGAATTTTTTATTTCCTATGACGAGTTGACGCACCATCAGCATTTTGAAGTAAGAACGCCTTTCCACACATCCCCACAAACGTTTTTCCGACCAAACAAATCCTGAAATTTCGTACTATAGGATAGCACACTAACTGTCATTCATCTCTGTTTAACTGGAAGAGTTTGAACTGTCTGCCCGCAATTACGCAATCATCCAGGCGCTGATGTCTCCAAATTTGACGTAAACATAGGGCTATCAACCGAAGCCATCAAATTAGAACTATGTAGTCGATTTAAGTTTTAAGCACTTTGTCGATTTGACAAAAACATCTCCAAACTTCAGTTTCTACCTCTTTACATTTGTATGTTTCGCTGGCTGATCAGTTAAAGTGAGGTTATTGCGTGATTGAATGGCAACGAGAGCGTGCAATCCTACACTGTCATACCGCGCCAGTATTGAGCAAGGAAGTTTAAGTAATCACAGTCTTTCGTGAGGGCCGGCGGCCTTTTCCAAGCCACTTTCCGCAATCTCACATTTCAGGCGAATCAAATGTGTGCTCTGTGGGGGGGGGGAGGCTATTTTGCTGGGCGTTTGCCTGACAGGCATGATTAATTAAATCGCAGAGTTATTCAGTAGGAGGCCCAGACGTGGTTTAAACCATAAAAATGTGCGCTTTGCTGTGCGAGTGCACTTACGCTGGTAAGACCTTGATAAGTTGTTTATGCATGTTTTGCTGTGCAGACTAATAGGAACTCGCACAGTCGAGTCGCCCACTGGCCGAATTCGTGCGGTTTGCTCAGCCCTTTATCACGAAGAGCAGGCGAGGTCAGAAAACTGTCTTGTAGGTCGACTACAAACGGATACTTTATGCGTACCGTAGGTGGAGCTTAGCGTCGCCCGTTTGAGTATGAGGTGCGACTTGGGAAAATGGCGGTGAATGGGACTGCGATTTTTAGTTAGTTACTTATTTTCTGCCCTCCGAAGCTACCAGCTCGCCCTCCAAGTGGCGTCTAAACCGGAATCCACGGGTCGATACGTTCGGGTTGAGGACCTAGGCCTGGTCGCTTTGGGTTTTTAATTTATGAGGCCTATTTATAATGCTAACCCTCTCCCCCACCGAACCGATTATAACAGTTGGACCGCCGCAAGCGATGACGGTGACTTTCGCATTATTTAGTTTGCAGTGGAGCAGACTTGTGCAGCATCTACCGCACTCGTTAATCCCTCGCCCACGTCCCTCAGATGACAGCCCAATGTCATGACGACTTGAGGTGGGCTTGACTTCAGTGACTAATTAAGATAAACAGCCCGCCGACAGGTTCCACGCACAACCTGTTTCCCACTCCATGTATACCAGATTACCATAGAGTCGACTCGGATCTTACATTAATGAGAATGTTATAAGGGTCACATTGATCGGGGACCACTATAGCCTGACTGCCGGTCCTGAAAAGGGCGGAGCTGTCCAGTTAATTGGTAGCCCTCCAAGTCACGACCGATAACGCGTGATGGTAGACTCAGGTGGGTCGAGTTATTATTAACGAAAAATGCGCTAATTTGCCGTGTAGATGGAGCCTCCAGTGTCGGCCCCACCCTACGCTCTCCCATGCACCGGTCAAACCTCGGAGCCTTTAAAAACACTTGACGATGAATTTGGACGCAGTGACTGCTGCAGCTAGAAGGCCCACATCTAAGGTGTGTCAGCACATGTATGTGCGGCAAGAGTTGTGGGATCGCGCGGATCCAGCGCAGCCGAGAAGACGCGTCTCGTGATCCAGTCTAACCCATCGCCCCTACAGCACAGTCTGTGGTGAGGGCTGATCAAAATCATTAGAACAAAAAGACAAAAGAACAAAAACGAAAGAAACAGCTCCCTGTGGACAGTGTTCATCTGAACGTGCAACAGATCAGACCTCTAAGTAACGTCGCCACGTCTGAGCCGCTCAAACCCGTCATAAGGTTTATACAGCTAGCGCAGCGTCCGCTAAGTAGCTATGGCAGACGCTCTGAGAGTTTGGGCCACTTCCCATTGCATTAGCATGTCCGATATACTGAAAACCATTAAGGTTGAAATATCTGTTTTTTGGGCAGATCGCTTCAGTGCACCAAACAGTCCGGGTTGGTTTGGTTATTTCTACCGAGTAATTTGCCAGTCGACGGGTACCGTCGGAAAAAAACAGGGTAGACTTGAGAACCCTGGCTCAGCGAATAGAGCCCTCGCTCAGTAAGCAACCATACTTTGCTCAAAACCTGAGGATTAGTTATGTAAAACAAGTCAGACACGGTCATTTCGATTACCCTTATCTCTGTTTCTAATACGACTTGATTGTCGACTTCTTACCAGAGCGCGACCAGTTCTAGTTGAGTGGTCAGGGAGAAAACCCAGCCACTCGTATTCCACCTCCCTATGAAGACAGATTCGTGAATACCACTTCGGCGTATCAAATAATATTCTTGGGGGGTCGAGAAAATGGCCCCCTTCCAAACAATGGAACAGAGTCACCTGTAATGCAGAGATGTTGGTAATTGAGGTTTTAAGGGCGGAGCCCTTCAAGACAGGAAACGCTATGGACTGGAGTAGTAAAACAGATAAAATCGCATCTGAGCCGTATACTTGTTTTAATTTGCACAAAAGCGCCGCAATAAGTCTCCTCTATTAAGACATTCGCAGAATGGGTGTCTTACCAGGTTATAGTACTGCCGAAGTTTGGGATAGACTATATGTCTACATATAACTAACTGCGAGAGTTCTATTATGAGCCCAGAGGCACAACGGGACGAGCATGTTCCGTAATCTGATCGCCGAGCGCCCATATGTCATAGTTGATATTCCCGATCAAAACCGGCAGGACAAAGGGTTTGTGGCTCAATGGTAGAGTGAAAAACTCCATGACCAAAGATCCCGGGTTCAAATCCCAAGTAATCCACACTTGGGGTTGGGTGTGACAGGCTGATGACGGTTAACGAGCCAGAAATGCCAGTCCGATTTCCCTTGCCCTTGTCGGCACCATCTCATTTATTTTTACTACCAGTTGCTGTGCGTCTGCATGCGAGAGTACTAGTATGAGCCTCAAGACACAACGGAACGTCCGTGTTCTGTATCCTGGTCGGTGAGCGCCCGTCTGTCATTACATCTTTATATTTCTACCGAATGTTCTCTTAGAGGGCCTAATTTTCCTCTCCTTGTCACTCTTGTCGGGCGTGAGAGAGAGGGCCGCACAGTTTCACCCTAGACGGTCAAAAATGGTTTCCACCCTTCTCCCCACTCTCAAATTCAGCGTCTCATTGGCAACACAAAAACTGAGTGAAAAGCGCATATTCCTACCGTTTTTTGACGGTTCTAGTGCCCCACTCGGGTGAAGAGGAAGGACCATCAGTTGATGAAATATTCATTACTTTGCTGCCTCTAGCGTTTGTTCTTTTTTCGTTTTTTTGTCGTTGCCCTCTGCACCCGTAGAGTGCACGCACATCCGGGTCATCAGAGCCTGACTTCAAGTTGGGGCCTTCACACTGACTGCACTCGACGCGCTGGCTCTCTTGCAGCGAAAACTCCGCATTGCTGGCGTACTGGTTGGTCCAGAAGTGTTTAAAAGAAGTGGAAAAGTAGTATTTAGGTGATTGAGCTCATTTGCCGGAAGCAGGGGACGTGACACACACACACACACACACACACACACACACACACACACACACACACACACAAACAAACAAACACACACACAAGGAGGTCCCGTTTGCTGTGTGAGACTAGGCCCAATTGCCAACACTCAGAATGCGTGTGCGGGGCTCTACCTGCTACACTATTGTAACCACACCCGTCGGCTTGGTGAGTTAATCTAGCCTAACAAAGCAAGTCTGGCGTAATGTAAGTGGGGAAAGGGGCGGAGGAGGTGGCCGTAACTGGTTCTCGGCTGTAGAGGGGTAGGCAGTCATGCGGCAAAAGCGTTTACTTGTTTCCCACAGCTGGGGCTGTTTTGGTGGGAGGGTGGTTCCAAATCGACTGTTGCTACTGTAGGAAAATTTACGGCGGGTTTCAGCTGGATAGGGATAACGACAATTCCTTCCGCCTAAAGATGCATAATAGTCTCGCCCACTATTCAGTGGTGCGGACACGTAAAAGGAGTTGTATTTTCCATTTTTACTGGCTATCTATGCCTACAACTTCATTTTCACAAATCCATGCGAAAGAATATAGCTATGACTTCTTCTGTTCATGAGCACCTTCCTACTTACTCGTAGATTCTGTCAGTCTAGAATTTTAAAGGCTCATTCTCCGGCGAGGTTTGATCCTGCAGCCCTACTTGAGTAATACCATACGGTTAGCTTTCTAAAAAAATTTGGTAGGTGCGAATAAGCTGACTTTCCAAGTATCACGTATTTGCATCTTCCTTACCATTTTAATCCAGCGAGAGACTGTGTCAGCCTGGGTTACTTCAGGTGTCAGTTCACGGGCGCCTCCTTTCGCCTGCTTCGAGCCCTGTTTGCGTCCTCTTTATTATCCAAGAGTTGCTAAGAGGACTTGCTAATAGAATTGTTTCGATGGTGTGGAAATCTGTCGGTTTCACCTCAGTGGCCATGCACTGCAAATTACCACGTGGTTCCCACAGTGGCCTTCTAGTTTTGATTGCACCCTCCTTATCCTCTGAATCTAGCAAGTGGCTGTGTCGGGGGGGAGAGTGTGTACACGCCACCTTCACCTGCTTCCCTGCGCGTGCTTCGAGTTCCGCTTGCGCTCTCTTTCTCTTCCTAATCCAATGAGTGGCTAAGTTAGGTAGGTTAGTTAACATTGTTTTAGTAAGCCAACCATATAGCCTCAATCAAATGGGGCTACAGAATCAAACCTCGCCCATTCTTCAATGTTGCGGTTTCGTACACAGATTTATCCGCGGTTCGAATTACCCTCTCCCGCTCATTGCATTCGCCATTCATTTTAACTGTAAGTTTTAAAATTTTCACGCAAAGAAACCGGGAGGTCGTCCTGAAAGCCAAGCCAGCCCGCTTCCCCCGAACCTTCCACGTTGTCGAGTCGCAATAAACCGGAGGAGCCTTACTTACCTGCGGAGAGCACGAAATTCCTTGTTGCAAATGCGCACTTGCTCGTGTGTATACACGTGTCTCATGTCGTGTCATGAGTCCCTTAACATATGCCGGCGTCTTCATCAGCAACATCGGACTAGGTCGGCCGACAGGGGAGGGGAGGATGGTCGCCGAAAAGACACTAATTATTCATGCAATTGCGGTTAGTCAAGGTCTCAGCGGACAAAAAAACAAGAAGGACGTTTCTCAAATAAAAAATTACGCCAGAAAACTTCGCCTGACGGACTTACAGTAGGTGGGCTAACTCATGAAATGTCAACCAAAATTCCGAAATGCGTTTTCGTTTCAAAAAGACTAACTAACTAGGGTTGTAAAACTAGTGAACCTGCAACATAATTCTATAATATTACGGTTACCTCAGGATGCCGACTTTGAACGAATTTCCTTTCGCCTGCAGGCAAAAAGTATACTGTAAAAATGACTACATGAGTTGCACGCATTTTTCTCATTGATTTTCGATGTCCCTAAATGTCCAGTTATACTTCATGGAAATAATGAATAAAAATATTTTTCCGTTTGCTCATTCGGTAGAAAATTACGTCTTCTTCTAATTTGATACTCGAAGGAGGGCACAATTAGGTTTAGAAACAGTTTCTGATTTTGGGACTTTTAAATACCGTGAAATGGCCGTTCATAAATCGTCGTGTCACCGCATTTAACAATATGGCTTGTAAAGTTAACACTTTGAATCAAATTCACTGTTAAATTTTGTGGACCCTATTTGGTCTGTCTTTACTACTGTAGAGAAATGTGTGGTTTTCCGTACGCGGAAAATATACGGTTTGTAGTTTGGAAGTCCTGAATTTAAGTGTAATAGCAGAACGTGTTCAAAATTTTTCGGAAATTAAAAGTATTTGAAAACCAAATAACACCCTTCGCTCGAGTATAGGATTGGAAGAAAACGTAAGTTCCTACCGACTAAATAAGAGAATGAATATTTTATGCATGTTTTCCATGAAATATAATCGGATATTTTAGGCAGTCGAAAATGAATTGGAAAATTTCATGCTACTTAGGTGGTCATTTTTTACAGAGTGTAGTTTTTGCATGCAGCTTGAAGGAAGTTTGTTCGAAAGCCGGCATCCTGAGGTAACCGAAATATTATAGAATTATGTTGCAGGCTGACTAGTTTTACAATCCTTCTTAATTATTTTCTTCGAAACGAAAACGTATTTCAGAATTTCGGTTGACATTTCATGAGTTAGCCCACCTACTGCGTATTTACTGTTCATCTACCGAATTTCAGACAACAGCCTTATTTAACCCTTCACAACACATTTTCTCCCTTAGAGTTCTGCAGCCGTAAAAGAGGGTTTTGCGAACAACTGAATGGTGCCGAGCCAGATTTTGACATGTGTTCATTGCGCGCGGAAACTGAGGCGTTCTAGCTGAATAATCAATAAATTTTATCGCGATGCAAGGAGAATTACATGTCAATTCCAAAGTAGAAATACATGACATTTTGCTTTGAATCCAGTTAGTTATTCAGTCGAGTACCCTTCTATTCAGACAGCAAACGTCCATTCTGTCATCGCAATGAGAACCCGGGCTTTACGCCAGAAATAAATCCAGAATCAATAATCGCATCCGCTCTGGGCTTAATGCTGCATAACTACCCTTATCTCTAAAGAGCTATGACAAAATTCAGAGTGGTTGCCTTCTGTGTGTCCTGAACTAGTTTCTCTCCTTTTGGCTTAGCTTGAAAACCCCAAGCAAAGCTCATATCAACAGCTTTATGTATTGGATTAGAAAGAATTAAAAATTAGAAGGATAGCTAAAGGACTGGTATTGTTTTATATGCTCTGCAGGACAGTAAGCCAGTGCTGAGTTCTACTCAGCTGCCGGAAAGGTAGTCAGCGGGAGAGTGGGCGTTTCCGTGGTCTAAACCGGTTTTGGTAGGCTTACCCAGGTGGGCTGGAGCGAGAACGGAGCAGATAACCGTGCCGCGCGGAAGCCACCCCTCCGACATTTTGTTTTTCCAAAATGTCCACTCTGAGAACAAAAGGTCTTTAGGTCTGCATTAGTAATTTTGGTAAATAAACTTTGGCAGAAAAAACCCAGGTTAGGGAGACCTGCCTGAATTCGGCAGCTGACCTAGTCAATTGGCACTCTTCCTTTAAAATAAAGTGTGCGCCGGCCATCTGCTTCCGCGCAGACCTCATCAGCAATGCCAAAAACAACAGTCCTCGAGGCAAACTGCTGTTTATAATGGCACTTATTGTGGCACTGCTGACTATATCTACCCAGACTTTCGGAGTGCTTCTGGGGAAGATTGGGGGCAAGCGTTTGAGCACAGGTTAAATCCTTGAGATGAACCCAGAAGGCATATACATACATATACATACATAAACATCAAGTGAATAATTTCAGAAATTACTCAGTGCAAGACTTGGAGTTAAATCTCCGTTCTTACCTTTAAAAAGTCATGTCCCGGAGATTTAAATCCAAGTCCTGCACTGAGTAAGTTCTGAAAGTATTCACTTGATTATTCTCTGGAGTTCATGTACCAGAAACCGCATAGAGAACGCTGGGGTCCCACTGAAGAGCCGAATCCCTCACGGCTATGTCACGCAGTGGCAGAATATCGGCGAAACACGTGTCTGGGCTTTTAGTAAGTATATATGTCGGGAGTACGGTATAATACCTTATACATATACATACGTACATACCCTCGTCCTCCTAGAGGCCTCGATATAAGCTAAGGGATTTAATGCAGCATGACCTTCCCTCAGATAGAAAAATGAAGCTCAGAGGCCGACCCAGCTCCCCTTGCATGGGTATTTTATTCCGGAAATTTGGAGTTGGAGCAGTCATCTGTATATTCAGTAGACTCCTTTAGTGTGAACTTATTCCTCTGGGTCAGTTATGACTCATGATGTAAACACATCTTGAGTTGCCATATGTCATCTGAGATCGAGTCCTATGATAGGACCTCGCCTGAAGGGGATAAGACCGAATTGGATGTTATCATTTTCAAACATACAGAATGTTCAGGAAGTCTGAACTTAAATTGCAAACACATGATAGGACAGATCGATCGTCACAAACGACGCCTTTCGCTGCGCGTTCCAACAGAAGGATCCAGCTGCGGTGAACTGCGCGTGAAGCAGCTTATATTGAGGTGGGCTTGCGCAGTATCCAACTCACCCTCTGTCTCAGCATCCCGTTTCCCCGATGTCAACAAGATCTCAAGATGACCTAAGAGGGTTAATATGGGCTTAAAATAAGGGCTTAAATATGTGAGTCATAAAGTACGGTTTTTCCGTCGTGGATTTTCAATGTTCGCAGTGGAGGAGGGAGAACTGATAGGTAGCTAATAGAAACTAACCGTTAGTTACGCCAGGAATTCGTTTACAAAACCTGCCCGTTGTCGCAATAATGCGCAATGAGTTTTTCAATGTCTTGCGGGTGCACGCGTGCGTAATGCCTAATGGGATGATTTAGCTTAGAAGTTGTCATAACTTCCTGATCACAGATAAGGTTTTTGTCTTGGTTACCTGTTGGCATTGGTTCCTGCTATGCACTTCTTGAAGAGTACCAAAAAGTTGCATTTCTGCCAGTGTAAACGATTAGACTATTACTCTGCACCGATTTTCGAATGCGTTAAGAATTTCTACGCGAAAGAAAGCCATTATTGTGGAAACACTTGGAGGCAAGAAGACTTAGAGAAGGTGTTTTCCGAAATCGCGGTGAAATTCGGGATGAAACGGAAATGAGCAACACCCTTGTGACGAGTGGTTTTACGCTAATTTCTTAGGCAGTATCAAATTTCGTGTCTTTATCGGAAACCTTACCTCAGCCCCGATCTTTCTGAAGTTTAGCGGATGGGCACTTATAATACGGGAGGAGGGGGTATGTATACCGTGTTCAACTCTAAATTGTTTTAGCATTTCAGACGTGCACACAGCGTCATTTTGAATTAAAAGACTTGTCGGGGATAATTCTTTGTCTTTTGAAGAACTGCATTGCGTGTTTACAATTCCCCTCAGAGGTTTTGAGCTGACTGGTGCGCATACACCAATTTTACATTAGAGAGGACTGCACAGGTGGGGTCAACCATTCGTGGGTTTTTCCCCAGTGGGCACATATGCGAGATTCTCTCGAGTTGAGAAGGATTCGAGTGTTGCTTGAATGAAATATGAACCACTTTTTGCTAATCGTGAATTTTAATTGGCACTGTTTGCCTCCATCCAAGTCACACTTAAGTATGAAATAAGGGCCTACTGCTTGTGAAGATTTTTGACGAACCTCAGGTTAGTTTCTAGAAGATATGCCAAGTTGTATCCTGGCAGTCTGTAGAATGTGGCGATCGATTTAATATCACGTTAAGGAGTTTACTGAATATACGGATGACTTCTACTCTAACTTCAGCGGGAGCCGTGTCGGCCTCTGAGTTTCATTCTTCTATCTTAGGAGAGCTCATTCTGCATTAAATCCCTTGACTTGTATCGAGGTCTCACAAGCAGGTTTTCTCTCGATAAGGGGAAGTTGGGCTCTCACTGTGACTTAAGAATTTCAGTGAAAGTCGTGTCTCCTCTTCAAATGAAGTTTACTTCTAGACAGAACTCTCGTGAGCGATAAACACAATCAGAGCAATTACGCTCTTTGCTCGTGACACAATGTATTCATTTCTTCAGTATAGAGCTGCAAGAGTGGACATTCGGCCGCTTTGGCTTGACGATTGATATGTGGGAAGATCGATTTTCCAAAAAAGGTCTTTCGTCAGCCGGAAAACGGTCAACGGTTTCTTATTTGTATCATGCCGTGCAGAAGTGGAGGGGTCTCTTATCACATCCGCATAAACGATGCTTTCATGTTAACCGAACTGTGAAAAACTCGAAAACCTTGGTAGGATTCGAACCCACGACAGCAAGGGGAAGCCACCTGAGCTTAGAGGCCCCATCGGGAGCCGTAATTTCAACCACATTTAAGTCCAATTACTTACCCAGCCTATTGCAACGTATGGAGCCCACCAAATCTGATACAGTGAGCTGACTGCCTAAGCAGGATTTTCCAGGTAATCCATCTGAAATCCACCACGTGGCCACCAGGCTCACATAATTAATAGGTGTTTTGGCAGGTTTTGGATAATCCATTTAATAAGCTCTGCTCTGTTGTGGAATGTTAATAAATTTGTCTGCTGTTTATGCAGTCGCAGAGTTGACTAATAATTGGCTCAAAATAGCTTTCGCCCAGCCGCCAAAAGGTAGTGCTGTTTAATTCCTTGATGTATTATGGAAGTTTCGACTGACTAAATTATCCTCCACTCTCCTGCGGTTACAAACAGTAGCTGACGCGCTTTCAGTGGTCACGTTCCACTCAGTGGTTTATTCTGGTTGGCTTTTAACCAATCAGGTGGGGGGTTCATCGGGGCTGGTAAGATCTCTGTTAGAGACGCATCAATTTGTCGCTAGTGTGCTCTTTTAAATGGAAGTTGATACGATTGTTTTGGGTTAGGCTGGCGTATCAGGGAAGACAGTCAGTCCTGCTATTTCTATGTCTTGAGTAGTGTTCATCCATTTAGTGGTCGTCGATATGGCGACATACGGAGCTGTTTCCTGGAAAAAAAAGTAACGAAAATGAGCAGTTGCTGACCGGAAGCCGGGACCATGCCTTAGGTAATTTCGAAGGGAACACAGAACGCTATCGTTCATATTAATCCTATCTATGGAGGCGAACTTTCTATTTAAACGAGTGAAATATATGCTTTAGTGCTGAGGGCACATATCGAACATGGGACAGCTAGTCACTGGGGCCTTCTGGCGGCCTAAATCCACATAAAACATTCGGCTCATATAGCCTGCAAAAGTAAGAAAACCACGAAATATTTTATTTGTGGCGTTTTAGTGATACTCCATTAGGTCGTAAGGCGCCTTGCAACGACTTGAAATGTTCAGACTCGATAGAAGTTGGGTGGCACCACTTGTCTGCAGAGCTTTTTTTCAACCAATATATACATATATTGCAGGCGAGCTGACTTACAGTCAAAGACTTTTGAGCAAATAAGCAAATTACACAATCAGTCCGCAAGACACCAACTTAAGCTGTCATGGCAACGACAAGAAGCCCGAATAGGAAGAACGTTACAAGGTCACGAACAGTCATCCAGGTCTCCTTTTTTCTCCACAGCCAACGAGGCTGCCCTCCGATATAAACATCAACCAACAGTCAGAAAGGCGATCAGTCAGATTTTCAGTTTTTAGAAACGCCACTGAATTAAGCCTTGTTAAATTACTTTGATCCTGCCTACAGCGGCATCTGTCCACTCTTTGACGAAGAAATTGTGTGTATTAGGCGTCTGCGGCAGATTCAGCTGGTGTTAGCCTATTTAAATAACAGTTTAAAGAACAGCTAGCAAAATCCACTTGTCGGACATTGAAACTAGAACCGCATACTACAGGTGGCCCTACACTAAATTCCATGGGGCCTCCAATTCCCGTGTCCCATCCTTGACCCTAACCGTGAGTTCCTCCGAAATTGAGCTCAGGACCGCCCTTGTGTGGAGGGAGGTCCATATTTCCATGTCCAGCTGAATCCTTGAAACTTGCACTTTAGAGGTCGCCAGTAAACATGAGTCGCGCAACTTCCCCATCAAGATTACTGTTAACTCACCCTGAATCGTTTATTTCCCTTGGGTGGGGCGATTCCGGCTACGTTTGTCCACTGGAAGCACCAATGCCTTGAGAATAAAACCAGGACATAATTAGCATAGATGATACTTGCTGCAACCCGGCAATTATGACAAAGAACAGTTATCGCCTCACCGCAGACCAGAGGAGATAGGGTGGCTAGCAGGACATGAAAACTCTAGCCCGAGGGGATGTAATTTAACCCGAATCGGGAGGTCGACACTTCGAGGCTGCGTGGGGTGACAAGCGCCTTCTGAGTTTTCTCAGCTCAAATATGTCACGAAGACAAGCTAATTACTGAGCTGTAGTACATAAATTTTTGAGAAAACGGAGAACTGGTTAATACTACCGATGTTGGCAGGGCAAAAATAAACGCGGAGCATATGTACTCGACTATTACCGAATTAGTTGCGACTTTGAAAAGAGGTCGGTAGTGTCTATACTAGGGTAGGAATACAAAGACGCCTTGTTCGCATCAGTTCGCAGCATCTGCAGACGCATCTCAAAGAACCTCCAGTGAAATTTATACATATGCTTTTGGCTAGAAAGATTTACCTAGATTGGGTTGTAAGAAGGATTGTCATGCAGCATGATCCTCAGATAATTCAGTTCCTTTAGGACACCGCCTCCCGAATGCTCGTTTTTCGGCCGCTTCCAGAAAAAGTGACAACTTAAGTAGTATGCATTTTCGCCACTGATTTCCTGTTGCCTCATAGATCTAAACTGTACATTTACCATTTAGAAAAATTGTGCATTCGCCTATGCTCCTAAAAATATACCAATTAAAGTCCGAAAAAGTTTTTAAATGGGGATGGACCAGGTAGCATAATTTTTAAGGAAAATCATTAAGCGAAGGAATACGGCACGGTTTGAATAGGCCTCTTACGATCTTAAAAATTCGCAATTGTAATCTATTTAGAGAGAAACTCACTCTTTTTTCGAGTGAAAAATGAAGAAGACGTGATTTATAGTAAAATGGTTACATGAATGGACATTTCTGTCTGTCTTTTTAAAAATATGTTTGAATTAATGGGGATGTAGAGAACTGATGGGAAATAACTGGATACTACACAATTGGCACTTTTTGCCATGTGTGATTTTTAAAGACAGCCGGTAAAGACGTACGTTTAAAGATTAGCATTTCGAAGTGAATGGAAAACTGGAAACTGTGCTGCATGATAATCAATACTACAACCCAACCTAAGCAAAACTTCGAACTTGTAGTCGAATTTTCTGCAAGATGCGTCAAACACTATAAATGTATATAAATATTACCCTGGAACAGCCTCATACACACGCCCAGGAGGCATGGGCAGAATCTTCAATGTTTCATAAAAAGTCAGTGTTTCCGATACAAACAAAAGTGCAAGTTCTGGGAAGTAAATAGGGGAAAATATATGCGATCACCGAGGAGCTGGCAGACTGCTCTGGACGCGGATCCCTGAACACGCGGCAGCAATGTGGATAAATGACGCCAACTCCCAAGTCGCAGCTCATCCGACGAGACCCGGCCACACATTCAAACTTGACGAGACCGGAATTCTCGCATGAGTTGGGAGTGGTTTAAGTCGTAGTTAATCGTACTCCAGTCTACTAACAAATGCACTGACATCCGCCCCCAAATTCGGTGCTGAAACTTGGTTTGTCTAAAGTAATTAGCCACTTGGGGTGCTCACAGGTCAGTGGGCCTGGTGCCCGAACAATCATCCCGCCAATATCTAACAGAGATGATGAAATTTCAACAATTAACAGCTTGCATTCCGGCCAGCTGGCAATTGGCGCACCAGAGTGCGACCATCCTCGATGATGGAGAAGCCTTTAATTGTCATAGGCATAGCGACAGCGTCCTATGTAGAAATTGCCCGAATCCGATGCTATCTCCGAGGATGCGTCCAGGCTTTAATACGAAACGTCAGAGGAATAAAGTTCTTGTTCCCACGATCGCATCTACTTCCTTTAAAGTCAGTACTTCTGCACAGCACGCCGATGCAGCATAGTCGGCTGCAAAAATTGTTAGACGAACAACTTCTGCCTACCTCGACTGCCAAACTGCAACTGAGCGGTGTTTATTCTCGCAGCTCTGTACCGCAAAAGAATTCACTGCGCCATAAACAGGGGACGCGGCCGCTCTGATTGCGTCTGTCGCTCACGTGGTATGGCTGGCTGTCGACGACTAATAGGCCAGAAATGACCATTTGAGTCCCCCTTGTCTTTGTCGACAATGTTATCCTTCCTATATTACGCACCGCTATGCGGCTGCTGGTTGGACTCGAGAGAGCCCTACGACACAGCAGGACAAGTGAGTTCGGTTACAGGATCAGTGAGCGTCCCTCTACCATTGTTTATTCCTGATCGCAACCGACAGGACAACGAGCCCGTGGCCCAGTGGTTAGGGACGTTGGGTCTCTAAATAACAAATTGCGGGATCGAGCCCCAGGTGTTCCACACTTTGGGGTTGGGTATGACTGGCTGACGACGACTAATAAGCCAGAAATGGCCATCTCAGTCTCCCTCGTCTTTGTCGGTGATAGCACTCTGCATATCTTCTTTCAGCTTTTAAATCAGCTCTCCTTCTGCGTGGCAATGAATTGCCCCCACTCTACTATGACTTGACCCGGATTTTCTACGGTTTTCTCACACACGCAGTTGCTGTGCGTTCCTCTGTGTCTGTGTGTGTGTGCATGAAAACGCAACTGACCCTACCATCGAAACGTCGAAAAACGAGGTCTGTGAAGAAGGGCTTTGAGGTTAAACCCTCAACTGCGACTGTCAGGGGAGGTGTGCGCCCGTGCATACTGTATCTGGTACTAGATGATTTAATGGCACAGTGTCTGGCCCTTTCAAACGGAAGCCCAGCGGCTGGAAAGACCCCCCGAGGCTCGCGTGACAATAAAAGTGATCCGGAATCTCAGTTAAGTTTTGTCCTCAGAAGAAATTTTCAGAAAGGCACTACAGACTGGAAAGACCATTTGTGGCGTACTTATCACTGGCACCCAGGCTACATCTCAACCTGGAGCGAGGAAAACAGGCGATTCGAACTCTGGTCTGATTGGCTGAGTTTTCGTCAGCCGATGTGGCCTGACGGCAGACTGAAAAACGATCGATCCGCTTGTCATTCTAATTCCGGTCTTTTTTTCCGTAATCCTCCTGATCGCTCCTCCCCACGTAACCAGTTACAAAGACTCGAACTAAATCCTCCCGGCATCCGACCCCGTTGCAGAAGATTCTAATTCTTCTAGGCCATACACCGGGCTAGTGAACAGGGAGAGTCTTGCACTTTGGCCAACTGAGGTTGGGTAGAAGTAGTTTTCTTGAAAAAGACTAGGAATACACTCGCGACGCGACATTTGCCTGCTAAATCCATGTATCTTATCAGACCACACGACCAGGTGATGCAGGTATTAAAAACCAGCAACCTCAGTCGACTGAAGAGCCTAGTCATAAGACGGAAGTGAATAATCGAACGCTGCATGCAGCCTTCATCTGCGCCATCAATGAGGTAGCATCATGTAGCAGTGCAGGCTAATGCATACATTGTTCCCGTAATTTACAGTGCAGATCAGTTTTCATCTGCTTTCAGTGTAAAACCGCCGCGTTTTCACTGCAGTGGGCTGCTTCCAGTGCACATGTTTTTTTTGTCACACAGAACTGCGTCATGAAGACAGTGCAGGAATAATTGCTTATTTGGGGGGCCAAGAAAAAGCAGTCCCCTGCTTGCAATAAACCCACCAACCCTTCCCTGTAGATCAAAATGCACACCTGGTTATGTTTGATTGTGTGCAAATTACTGCTACAATGTGAGTCCATTTACTGGGTGTTTACCCCTTACTGAATGTACTAAGGTGCGACACTTGAGCCAATCAGGGGACATTGTTGCGACCGATTACATTTGCGCAATACATGCACACCCCTCCCTTTTTCTCCTCACCCATGAACTCTTCGACAACCAGCTAGCTTACTCACAAGCTGGAAGGCCTTGGGCGTGGGCGCAATGGGGTAACCAAAGCTCACCTTTTTTTTCCGCCGGTAGTGTCCAGTGGGAACTCACTGTTGGGGGAGGAAGTGGCACTCGGTTACCACTAGTCCTTTCACTCTGCGTTTGGTCGTTTTTCTCGCATGCTCAACTTTGACAGAATCGCAGTGGTCGCAGTGGTCGTCGCGCTTGCCGCAAAGCACGTTTGGGCTGTCTACTTAGCTGCCGTTGAATGTAGTTTTATCGGCTCAGTCCGAAACTTTTTATAAATCTTTGAGGCGAAATTCAGTAGTTTCAGTGGGGGGTAATCGTGAAATATTCGTAAACTGCATCAGACAGTCAATAGAATGCAGAAGCCAACAGAATTAGTGCTGGCTGAAAGCCAAAACGCGTGTTTTTTTTCCGATGTCCTTTCGCTTTAGGACGCGACTTCAGGGAGCTCGGATCACCGGTGGGCCCCCAGCCTTCCATACGTGTTTTCTATCAGACAGTTCGCTTTTGAAAGTTCAGTCTTTTAATCTTCTCAGAAATTAATCTGCTAACTTGGAGTAAATCAGTCGACCCACCGATGGGCCGAATCCCTTGCAGCTGTGTCATGTTGCGATAGAATATCGACGAAGCACATGTCTGAGCTTTTAGCTAATACCTACGTCGTTAGTATGGAAATATCTTACAGCATAGGTTAGCAAAAGTAAGAGACCCGGGTCGGTAATCTGAGGAGAATGAATTGCTCACCGGATCGGGGGACTTTTCTGGCTGACGTTTCGAAGAGCTGCGGCTGCTCTCCATTGTCAAAGCGTCAAGTGAAAAAATCGATCAGCATTTTTGAATAGACTGCCGCATTAGTTGGCCTTGGGCTGATCGATTTTTTTTCTTTCGCTGCCTTGGCCTACCGGTCGTCACCTGTGAGTGTTGGTGGCCTCCTGTATCACGTGTCGTCACCTCAATTGCGGTTGGTTGCGTTTGCGTTCCCCTTTTGGGTGAAGTGGTCGACAGGCCGTGTTTGCTGGGCATTCTTAGGCTCCGTACGATTGTCTTGTCTTCGTCACGGTGTATGTAGTGACGTAGGACTTTATAGGCCGAAGGAGGGTCTAGATGCCTGTTGATGGAGTTGGCATCTGAGTACCAAGCCTCAAGTGTGAGACGCTCAGTCCTTGAGGTGCCCCTGCCTAAGACGGCTGCTCCTTGAAAATCAAAACTGTGACCAGTTTCCCGATGTGAGCCGCAAGCTGTGAGTTTGGGTCTAGTCTCCGTGTTGCCAGTTTGCGCTCATGTAGGCGGGTCTGCAATTTCCGTCCGGTTTCCCCAACGCAATTGTAGTCTCCATCCTTACAACGTATTTGATAGACAACTGCTGAGGTTTCAGTGGGTGGCAGTATGCCTTTGGGTTGCATCAAACGGTGACGAATTGTTGCCTGGGGTCGATTGGCAATACCTACCCTGGCGGGTTGTAGCAGTCTTGAAACCGCCTCGGAGACTCCTTTAATGTAAGGAATAGCCCTCCAGACTTCGGGTTGTTCTTGTGGCCGTCGTCTGTTCACTCGGCGCTTGCTTTGCTTGATGAAGTGGCTTGGGTATCCATTGGTTCGAAAGAGATCATGCAGGTATTGTCGTTCAACTCTTTTGTCGGCTGGTGTGCTGCAGTGTGTTTCAACTCTTTGGAACAGAGTACGGACACAGCTGTGATCAGGTAACCCCACCTGATGGACCCAATATTGTTGTGGTTGGGGTCAGGGGTTAGGGGTTGGGATTATGGGTTTGGCTTAGGGGTTTTGGCAACTATTTCTCAACCACTCAAAGTACGACCGCGTATTCCCAAAAGCTTTTCTTTTGCATACAACTACTTGACCTTGTCGTCTGTGAGTTCCCCGGCTCCACCTGTAATAACCCCTATTTCCATCGGTCCTGTATTTTAGGCGGTTGGGGTTCGTCTACCTTCAGGTGGGGCTGAATAATCACATTTGACCCATTTACCTACTTAGGTTTTGGACAGAAGTGTAAAACTCCTCGATTGGAATCGACGGGCACCACTGTGTTATTGACGTGTTCGTGGATAAAATTTTGGCGGTGGAGACTTGCGCAACGCCTACAGTAGATGGGCTAAATCATGAAATGCCATCCGAAATTCCGTTTCCGTTTTGAAAAGGTTAATTCAGTAGAATTGTAAAACTAATAAGTCTGCAGTATAATCCTGTAATGATTCAATTGCCTCACGATGATGGCTTTGGAACGAACCCCCTTCCGGCTGCATGCAAAAACTGCACTCTGTAAAAAATGACCACTGAATTAGCAGGCACTGTTCTCATTGATTTTTGATGCCCCTAAGAGTCCAATTATACTCCATGGAAAACAAGAATAAAAATATTCATTTTTCCGCTCATTCGGTAGAAAATTACGTTTTCTTCCAGTTTTATACTCAAAGGAAGGGTATTATTCGGTTTTCAAAAACTTTTCTAATTCGCGAACAATTTTGAACCCAACCTGCCGTCACACTTGCGTTCAGGGTTTCCAAACCACAAGCCATGTATTTTCCGCGTACGAAAAACCACACATTCCTCTACGGTATTGAGAGGAGACCATAAGGTGTTCATAAAATTTAGCATTGAATTTGAGCCATATTGTTGACTTTACAAACCACATTGGCAAATGCGGAGACATGACGTTTAATGAACGGTCATTTGGCGGTATTCAAAAGTCTCACAATTAGAAACTTTTTAAAACCAAATTATTTCCCTCCTTCGAGTATAACATTGAAAGAAGACGTAATTTTCTACCGAATGAGTAAAAGATTGTATATTTCTATGCACGTTTTCCATGGAATATAATTGAATCTTTTAGGGGCATCGAAAATCAATGAGAAAAATTCCCGATATTTCAGTAGTCATTTTTTAAAGTATGCAGTTTTTGTATGCAGCCGGAAGGAAGTTCGTTCCAAAGCCAGCATCCTGAGGCAATTGAATTATTAAAGAATTTTGTTTCTCGATAATTACTTTTACAACTCCACTTAATTAATCTTTTGAAAGCGAAAACGTATTTCGAAATTTCGGTTGATATTTCATGAGTTAACCCACCTACTGCAGGTCTGTTACAACAATGCCGCGTATTTCAGAAGGGGCTGTAACCTAATATTGCTACTTCGACCGTCTTTACCGACGATGTCTATCGTGTGTTTCACAGCAGGCTTATCGAAGGGGCGGTGACTTGCGTGTGAGTTAAAGTGACCGTAGACTTGCGCAGCATCTACCGCACTCTCTCCTCCTCCCCCACCTGGGCCCTTTGTCATGACAGAATCAAGAAGACCAAAGGCGGGCGGATGTGGTTGGCGGGGCGAAAACCCGCGCCTAAATGTACTACCACACCCACTGGTCCATAAAGGACACTGATGGCACGGATTCCAGTCCGCACGGCGTTAGCCTGCATGTAGGCCAGCCGCCACATTCTAATGTTGGCTTTTGTCATTCACATAAACTGTGCGGACGCACTCTGTTTGGAGCGGTACATTCATCTGCTATCACCCGTCAGCGTGCGCATGAACACTAGTCCCCCGCGCAAGCATGACCAGCTATACAAACGGAGGACGCTTTCTGTCTTCGATCAGTTCTGATTTCAGAGAGGAAATAGAAATTTCTGTTTTATCCAAAAGCTTATGGTGTGAGGCTCACTCAGGCCACCATGCGGCCGTCAACAACCGACGGCTTACGCTAAAATGGACATTTTTTGGCCTGCCAGCCATTGCCGGTCAGTAGAACTCGGCCCCAGACACGGACACACTCGACGTTAAAACCCGGGGGCTCAGTCGATCACTGGACAGTTCGCGGTTCCGCCTTCGGTTATCGCTCTCCGCACACAGAGCTCGGAGAGGGCGAAAAAAGTCAGCCGGGGCCGACAGCCGACGCCCCCGGCGAAGAGGAGAGGCGCCGACCGGAAGTCACGTGACCGATGCGCCCAGGAGGGCAAAATCAGCACGCGGGAGCAGCGCCGACTGATCAGTCTGACGAGGGTGGGGGGGGGAGGCGACAAGCACACTAGAATAGCGGCAACCACGCCAACGGTGAGGCGGGACACAGGTCACGCGAGCCCACCAGGGGTCGACATCGGAAAGGTCAAAGCCAGCCAGCTGCCAATAGGCAGGCCAAGTTTTGTGTGTCGGGCACGGCATATACCAGCCTGAAATCAAGCCACTTCCACATAACTTTTATCTTTTCCCAAGCCAGTCAATGTAACGTGTGAGCGTTAGGTTCCATGACCAATACTATCCTGGTTCAAATCTCAGGCAAGAACGCAGTATGCCATCCCATCCAAGGAAAAACAACCAGGTCATCGTGTAATGCGGGCTTTATGGGTAAGGCTAAACGGTGGAAAGGAGAGCGCAAAGGTAGTTAACCATTCGGACAAATGTTGAGATGGCATATGGCGTGCTCGCGCTAAATTTCTCTACAGCTACTTGCAAAAGTGCACACGTACCAGAAACCCGATCTCCCCCTGCGAATGCTGAGGGTACCAGACATCTGACGATGCTAGCAATCGTTGAAAATTTTTCGCAGTCGTTCCAGTGTGTTTTCGCAAAAGAAGTAGATTACATTCCATCTAGTTACGAAAGCGCGGAAGCGTCAATTATAAAAAAGAGACGAGGACGTAATGTGCTACGATGACCTGGTTTTTGTTTCCTAAATATGGTCCCATACTGCCTTCTTGCCCTCGGTTCGGTTGAACTGGTCTAGATCTGTCGTTTCTCCCCTGAGACAATCGCAGACACCACCGCGCCATTTCACTAGTTGCTGACACCTACCAACTAAGCTTGTCCAGTCTCTTTGCACAAGATCTTCTCTAAATAGGTGCTTAAAAGTAATAGGCGAGGTTGGACTCTGCAGACCCACTTGATTAATACCGTATGATCAGCGCAAACACATGATGTACGTGAGTTACCGATCTCAAGAACTGTTGGCCGAAATTCTGAAATGCGATTTCGATTAGGAAGGATTACTTAGGTGGGGTTGCAATATTTATTAGCTTGCAGCATAATTCTATAATATTTCAGACTCTCCTGAATGTCGGCTTCTGAATGCACTTCTTTTCGACCTCCTATAGTAGCCTCACTTGGTAAAAAAGTGACTACTTAATTAGCATGCATTTTTCACATTGATTGCCGATGGGCTTATAAATTCAAATATATTTATTAGAAAACATACACAAAATATGCATTTTTTACTCGTCTGGTAGAAAATAATGTCTTTAACTTTTATACCCAAAGGAAGGAGTATCTTCCGACTTTAAAAGGTTTTCGATTAAGAGGCCTTTTATGATCGTGCAATGTCCATTCACACAGCATCGTACCTGTCCATTTGCCAATGCTTCTCGTGAAATGCACAACATGGTCCGCATCCATTGCAAAATTTTATGAACTCTATATGGTAACTCTTTAAAGGAATAAAGAAATATGTGATTTTCCTTACGCAGAAAACATGCACCTTGTAGACTGATATCAATTTACGCTAATGCAACGGCTGATTAGGCTCAACATTATCCGGCAATTGGAAAGTCTTTTTAAAGTCTAAATATACCCTTCATTTGGGTATAAAATTTAAAGACAACAGGATTTTCTACAAACGAGTAAAAGAAGGCATATTTTGCGTATTTTTCCAGAAAATATATCTGAATTTATAAGACCATCGACAATCAATGTGAAAAATGCATGCTAATTAAGTAGTCACTTTTTTACCAAGTGAGGTTACTGTAAGAGGCCGAAAAGAAGTGTATTTAGAAGCCGATATCCAGGCAAATCTGAAATATTATAGAATTATGCCTCAAGATAATCAATATTACAACCCCACCTAGGTAATTCTTCCTAATCGAAATCGCTTTTAAGAATTTCGGCCAGAATTTCTGGAGATCGTTCACTCACTACGTGCCAGCGTTATCGCACCTCCTGGAATTGTTTTAGGTGGGATTGCAGGACCAAAACTCGGCAAGTGGTCTATTATATCCAACTCTCAGCATCGTTTAAATGACGTGTTGTAGATTCGTGCATTTTTCCTTCTACCTCTTATTACTCGCCCATGGTGTTCTGGTTTTCTAAAAGAAGATAGCGTCTGTACACGTAAGCACACGAAAAAATCAGTCTTTCTCCCTCTCTCTGTCTTCATCCAACGCACAATGTCGGACCTAGTGAGAAATGCCTCGTCTAGGTATGCCATTAGCACATACAGTAATGATTGGGGATTCAGTCGGAGCCAGTGTTGACCCCCTATTTCACGCTGTGTTTCAGGCACCGTTCTGAGTCGGGGTGGGGGACGAAGTAGCTGCAAGTTACTTAAACCGACTTCGGTAGTACAAGAAAGCTAGGCGCAGAGTCTAAATGCTGGCGTCCGTATTTGCACACCACCAGTTTTAAGGTCGGACATGCTGATATCGGAGTCGGAGAGGGAGATAACGGTCGCCATGGTGACGCCTGCATTTAGCTATACCTATAAATCTAACATATACATGTATTTGGCCACCTGAAGCAGTATGCGTACATCCAACAGTCACACCCAAAATCTCTCCCCTCTGACAGAGCGTGGGTTTGTGAACCAATATGTATCGCAGCGGTTCCCAACCCCTTTTTTTCCAAAAAGCCGTCCCCTGGAAACAACACGTGAAGAAGGGTACAAAAGTGGAAGATAAATGAACGGACGCTTATTGAAATCTGCGTTTCGACAGTGACTACTGTTTACATTGACTACATGCGTACGCCAGCAGCACTTTCAGTCTGTCAGGGAAATATTTATGAATTGCACGTGGTAATCCTCTTAGAACTCCTGGGATTGGCAGTCAACTGTTTTGAGTCGTCAATTTCGATCCACTTTGAACGACTAATGTGAGGTCCAATTTCCTGTCACCCTGATTTACGAAGTAAACATACTGGATGAGCCATAGTGGCGGATAAGTGCCTGTTTTGGTCTGTCTGGACTCATCCTAGCAGGCTTCGAAGTTAAACAAGGCACTAATTCGCGGGAGAGACTTGCGCCAATTCAACATAATCAGGTTTTGACAAGAGTCGATTTACTATTCCAGTGCGATCAAACAGCACACGGCAAACCGCCTCGATAGTTTAAAGTTCTTCTCGATTAAGTGTAACAAACACTCGCAGACTGAAGAACACTCACAGTCTCTCGAAGCACGTTAAGTCGATAAGTCGGCTCCAGAAATTTCTTCGGGAATAATAACGCACCAGACCAATTCTGCATACCCTTTAAAAAGATTCTCTAAAAGAAATGTTTGCTGACAGGGACAGAATTCGCTGTTTTAAACAGCGTCAATTGACGTGGCCAGGCGGGCAAATTCGAATACACGTCAGTAGTTTCCCAGGAGACGGGTCTGGATTGGCTGGGATGCCTCAGTTACACGACTCGGGCCGTAACCCAGACAGTGACTTGCAGTTTGAAAAAAAACAACCCAATCACCCAATGCCTATTGCCAGCATTACATTTGACAGATTTAATTAGCTGAGCATTAGATCGAAGTATAACCATCCTCCTCCAATCCACACATCAACCTTCGAACCGAACCGTATCCGATGGACGCGAAAACGTCATTGTTGAATGTTTTTTTTTTCCTATGCTTGCGCTCAGCTCAGATAATGTCATCTTATATTAATGCGTGCACATTCCTAGTTTGAGCCATTCTAACTAAGACATTGGAACTCGCCCATAGACCCATACGTCGTTATGATTAAGCATGGTACCACATCAGTAGAGGTAAATCTCCCCTATGTTGTCGCTTGAAGCTACCACGTTTTTTTTTCTACGACTTCATGGCGTGCGCTGTCACCAAGCAAATAAGTAAGGTGGGCATACTTTCAGATATATCAACTTCGAGATAGATAGCAGAACGTTGGCTGAACCACCATAGTTAGGGGAAATACATTTGGTGAACATACTGACGAAAGTATCATTTCTGAGTTCAATAACCAAATGCAAACGTCTATCCAACCATGCAAGCGTATGTATCAAGGGGGTGGTTATATTTCGGTCCTGTTAAAAATTTCACTTAGGATGCAAAACTGAGCAATATTACATTGCTGTCCAAGTTCTAACCTGCTTGATACTGCGGCCGTATGTAACCTCGCCTGAATCTCAATCTATCGCCCGTTATCTGTCCTTATCGTCTGCGGGGGATATGCAGTAAGCCCAAATCTCGCACGGATTTGTTGAAGACTGTCTTTTATGTAAAATACGGAATAAAACAAATCGACAAGTAGCCAGACTGCTTTTATTTGAGGCAAAAACTAGAGGCGGACGATGTCGGGCATCCCGATTGCCCGACTAAGAAGACACCGTTTCGTCTAAACAGACTCATTAAAAAGGGGAGGTTCCCACTGACGTCACTACGGCATGTCGGAATGCCTGTGAACCATAAAAGGCATGTTACCATTGGAGGGGAAAACAGAACAGTTCCAACGACTAAGAGTAGGTCCTAGGAGTAACGCTAAATGTTTTAAATTCTGATGGCACATCACCATCGCGTGGATAGGCCCTTTGTTTTCTTGCAGTTCTCAGTGGAATTTTGGTTTAATCCTCCTATCTTATAATGACAAGCATAAGGACTTTCAAATTTATTCGGGCCACGTTATCCTATGCAGGCATAGAGTATGGATTTTCAAGATGCCTTTCCAAGTATTATAAATAATTTTAACGGGTGATATGCTTACAGGGCGTAATAGGTTTTCTTAATGTTTTTACGACCATCTAGGTAAGCGCCTACCTCTACTTTCGAGAAATATAGGAGGAGTTGCCTAAAAACGACTATTATTCTCTATTGAAAAGTGATTTGGTAGTGTTGCTCTCTACCGCTAGGTACATTTAATAGACATCCTTTCCGCTCACTCGGTTATGAAGCGTCCATGAGAAACCATCGCAGCGAAGAGAGTTATGGCGTTATCAAACCCCCTCCCAACGACCTCGGCGATTATGCGATGATAAACTTTGTGGTGCAACGCGCCAACATCGAATTCTGTTTACTGCCCAGGGTGGTTTGCCTTTTATCGACATCAAAGGAGTCGTTCAGGTTGAATTTGTTTCTCGTGGCACCAACTTGAGCCAACCTTACTAACTGCAAGCGCTGAAGCAATTGCGTGAAGCGGTGTGGAAAAACATGATCCGAATTGTGGCGATCAGGGTACTGGCTGCGCCAGCCTATTCAACATTCAAAAGCAACCAGTTTTTAGTGAAAAATGGCATGACAACGCTTTGTTGCCCCGCTTACTCACCCGAGTTAGCCCCCTGCGACTTCTAATTATTCCAAAAAATGAAGAAAAACCTAGGAGGAATGCGTTAACAGAACGTAGAAGAGTCTGAGAAAGATAACTTGAGACACTAAACAGCATTGGTTCAGAAAAATGTTAAAGCGTTCCGAACAGCGGAAAACCAGATGGGACAAATGCATATCATCAAACAGACAGTATTTTGAGAGTGGCTAATGTTCTTAAGGTGTTATCTCTGATAAAAAATGTAAATAAATAATTATTCGTTCTTCATCACACCTCGTACTTACACTCACAGGCACAGTAAATGATTTATCTCACGAATGTGGACGGATATCCGGAAATGCATTTTGATTTGAAGGGATAAATTAAATTGGCTCGTAATGCCGATTAGCTTGCAGCGGTTAAATTCTTCAGCGAGAGCATGAATGCCGGCTTCTAAATGCTCTTTTTCCCGACCGTCTGCAAAAACCGTATTTTTTAAAATGCGAACACCCCAGCAGTATGATTTTCCGTTTCGCATCTGCGCAGATTAGGAAACATACACGCAAAAATATCCTTTTCTGCACTCATATCGTAGCAGATCACGTCTTCTTAAAGTTATCTACCCGAAGAAAGTGTAGCCTTCGGTTTTTAAGAAGGGTCTACAATACAGACATTGTTAAAGACCACAAAAAGTCCACTCAAATGGCATCTTATCTGTGCATTTATTGGTTCTTCCTATGGAGAATGCAACCTGGCCTGCATTCGTTGCAAAATTTCGTGAGCTCTGTGTTGTATCTTCTTAGTAGCATGGAGGAATATATGATTTACCTTAAATAGACTTTAAACTGCAAATATCTTTGAGCATAGAGGAAAGCGAGTTTATCGTTTTATGGGAAGCATTGTGTAATTGTAGGCTGAGTTCAAAATTATTAGAGACTTGGAAAACTTTACTAAAATCAAAAGAAACAATTTTTAGAGCATGACATTAAAAACTGGCATGATTCACTGCCAATAGAGAAGAAGAAAATTATTCCTGAACACGTTTTCCAAAACACATACAGTGCGTGACCTATCTCATGAAATGTTGGCTGAAATTCTGAAATGCGTTTTCGATTAGGAAGGATTACTTGGTCGCGGTTGTGATATTGATTATCATAAAACATAATTTTATAACATTTTGGACTTGGCAGGATGTCGGCTTTTAAATGCACTTCTTTTCAATCTCCTGTTGAAAGCGTGCTCGGTAAAAAATAACTACTTAATTAGCATGCAATTTTCCCATTGATTGTCGATGATCTTGGAAATTCAAATATATTTTATAGAAAACACAAACAAAATATGCCTTCTTTTAGTCAATCAGTAGAGAATCACGTCTTCTTTATATTTTATACTTAAGAAAGGATTATAATTAGGTTTTGAAAAAGTTTTCTAATTGCCAAAAAATTTGGAGCCTGATCATTCGTTGCATTAGCGCTTAGTAATTACACTCTACAGGGTACATGCCTTGCGCGTAAAGAAAATCCAATATTTTTCTATGTCATTAAAGAGATATTATACAGGGTCTATAAAATTTTGCAATAGATGCGGACCATGTTGTACATTTCATGAGAAGCAGTGGTAAACGGCCAGGTACGATGCTATGTGAATGGACACTTCGAAGTCTTAAGAAGTCTCATAATTAGAAACTTTTTTAAAACCTAATTATACTCCTTTCTTAAGTATAAAATATAAAGAAGACGTAATTATCTGTTGATTGACTAAAAAAAGCACATTTTTGCTTGTGCTTTCTATAAGATATATTCAAATTTTCAAAACCATCGAAAATCCATGGGAAAAACGCATGCTACTTAAGTAGTCAGTTTTTACCGAGCACGCTTTCTACAGGAGATTGAAAAGAAGTGCATTTAAAAGCCGACATCCTGCCAAGTCCAAAATGTTATAAGAGTATGTTTTATGATAATCAATATCACAACCGCGACCAAGTAATCCTTTCTAACCGAAAACGCATTTCAGAATTTCAGCCAACATTTCATGAGATAGGTCACGCACTGTATATGAGTTTATTAATGCATAGTAAGTCGGCTGAAAAGTGGCACTGATTAGATAATCCCACTTTAAAGAGTGGTTTTCGCGGGCAGCCGGAAAGGATCACACTTAAAAGCCGGCAAATTGGGGTAACTGAGATATCTTAGGATTTTGTGGCATCCTAATCAGTAATTCTTCCCATTGGAGAATAAGCTTCAGAATTTCCGCTAACAGTTCATGAGAGAGGTCACGCACAGGTAAACACAGTTTGACAAAGCATGCACCAGGAAGTCCTGTAGTATCGCTTTACATGCTGAAATGGATTTTCATAAGACTGCTATGTATGAGCTTAGTTTTATTGCAGGTGGCTTCAATGACGCATCGTAACTATCGCTTGATTAGGTCTGAAAAACTACCGTCCTTGAGGCACAAAGGTATGATAACAGGGTTTCTCTCGAAATCGACTCCTGTCCAATTTTTTGGAAGAGACTTTCAATATACCCGCGTGAAACAGATTAAGTTGCCACTTTTCAACGGAATTGCTTTTGATCGGACAAATTCTGAGTGTGCTGTTCTGTTTGAACGCCTTTTTCTCTCATTGCTGGAGATAGGGGTTGGTATTAGGTTTAGAGTTGATTTCAGGACTGTGTCTTCCGACCTATGACCTTGTTGTTTTCGTAGAGACTTTAAACAGATTTAGTTTACTGCGACAGGTGGTAGTTGTTAAACCGGTGTAAAAGTTTTGGTACCACTAAACTCTGCTGTTTAGGCTTCTTTTTAATTAATTCCAGAGACAAATTAATTCACATATTCCCTGCAGCGAAGATTGATGAGACACCGATAGAAGTGGATAGGGCGAATTCCAGGAAGCAGTTCAGGAGAAGAGCTTGCGATCGCTGGAACGAAAGAGGATTATTGGCCTGACGTTTCGGATCTCCACTTAAACGCATCAGCAGAGACAGTTGCAGATAAGGGTGATGGGAGTACAAAGAGTGCAATAGTTGTAGAACGGAGTTGCCATGCGACCACGTGTCAAAAAATTAGCAGAACCTTTATTCATCTCTTGGGCTCGTATTCGATAACGGCCTGCCAGTCCCGTCCCATTAGTACTGCATTTCTTGTACTTCTAGTACCCTTTACTGCGACTGTCTGTGATGATGGGTTCGAGTGGGAATTGGAAACGTCAGACCAACAAACTTCTTGCTTTAGTGATCGCATCTCCTTCTTCCAAATTGACGGAAGAGTCACTTCGGAAAAAAGCTTTCTATCTGATCCTCCTCGTTTGGAGGCGGCAATTCTTTCAACACTGTCAAACGATAGTTACGATGCGCCAGGGGAATCCTTCCAAGTAGGGCGCCGTTGCGCCATCTCAAGCTCTGTCAATGAACTCACATTCGCCTGTGAGTGTCAGTATACTGGACGAGCGCAGAGGGCAACTTAGGCAGCTCCCGAAACAGCTTGTTGACGCTGATAACTCCTGTTGCGTTGATTTCTTTTAAAATTATACCCAAAGAAAGCTCATTTGAATCATAAATTTTAAATCATGCGTCTAGAGTTTGTGAGCTGTTCCTTTGTGTGCATAGTAAGTTTACAAGGTCATGTTGGGTCCTGTCTGGTCGTAATCCAATCGTATTCCTCTCGGAAAGACTTCTCTGGCATAAAACCTCTGAGACATGATGGAGTACCAAATGGTGCGTGAAATAACATCCACCAAGCCTGGTCTGCGCGCGCGTGTTTGTCAGTGATTTGTATGCAATCGTTTTTATGTCCACCGCTAGCTCCTTCTTGCATCTGAGAGACTACCAGTGGGAACCCGTGCAGATTTCCGGTTTAGCGATTGTGACGTCTTTCTTACCCAACGCACTGGATTTATGGCTTTCACCATGCCACTCCCCACGGCCTGCAATCCCAGACCAGCTTTGACGTTCAAAAGGCGTGGCTCACAGTCTAAACCGGATATTATTCCCAGTGTTGTTGGACAATTCCACGCCAATAAGGTTCCTTCAAAGGGATCTTTCCCCCTAACGAAATATTTCTTTCGCCAAACCAGAGTTCAGTTTTATTAGGACCGAAAATGTTGCAAGGAAATTCCCAAATTTGACTGTGCCAACTGCCCCCCAAAAGCATGCTTTTAAACTTGATTCAGGCAGGTCAAGTCGACCACCAGGGAACGCAGACTGCCCTACTGTGGCTTCAGCTAATTCGTCTGTGAATTCCACAGGAGGTATCATTGTCCAACCCAATTTATAGGATTAAGCCAAAATGTAGAAGGCGGGAATCTTGTCCTTGTACATAGTTGCGACACGCACGGCCCGCGGCGCTTCCACAGTGACTACAAGAAATCCCTTTGTATTGTTGGGATTGATCCAAAAAGAACTTGGGTCGGTCTACTGTTTACTGTTTGCCTTGGTATACTGGAGTCTACATTCAACGCTCATTTAAAGTGTGGTTTACGAAATTCCAATACGCGAAAGGGAGAACGATATAAAACTGGTAATTTTTAAAGTTTGGGTACGTATTCGTTAAGTTTTCAACTATCAGTTTCCCGAATCACAGGCAGATTTAAAAATTCCTTCTGCCCTCAAAAACCCTCCCAGCAGAGCTGCACATGCTGCAATTTCGACGTTTTTATTAAGTAGCCCGATTAAAGCATACGAAATTTCTGAAATGCATATTAGATTAAAAGGGATTATTTAAGAAGGGTTGTAATATTGACCATCTTGAGGCATAAAGCCGTACTGCTTCAGACACGCCAGGACTTTGCCTCTTAAATGCGCTCTTTTTCGGCTGCACGCACTACCCGCGCTCGGTAAAAAAATTACTGCTTGACCAGTACCTATTTTTTCTATTGATTTTTGGTGCCCTTATAAATTCGAATCAGTTTTATGGGAAATATAAGCAAAAATATTCGTCCATGTGCTCATTTGGTACCAAATCATGTCTCCTTCAAATTTCTTAGTCGAAAAAGTGCTATCGTTCGGTTTTTAAAAGTTTTTACTCATGCGATTAAGGTCGTGCAGTGTGGACTCAAGCGGCATCTTATTTGTCTGTTTTACAGTGCTTCTCATCCGTTGCAAAATTTTATGTACCCTACATAGTGTCTACTTAATGGCAAAAAGGAATGTATGATTTTTCTTACACGGAAAGTGTGCAAATGGTAGGCTAAAATCCTTAATGGAAATGCAACGGCAGACCGCGATCAAAATCGTTCTGGAACTAAAATAACGTTTTCAAAAATATCCTCTTCATTGATTATAAGATTTGTAGAAGACCTGGTTGGCAAAAAACGAGTAAAAGAAAGAACATTTTTATGTACGCCTTCTAAAAAATATATTCGAATCCATAAGGAGATCGAAGTCAATAAAAAATGCGTACCAATTAAGTAGTAGCTTTTTTATCGAGCGTGGATATTGTAGGTAATTAAGAAAGTGCATGTGGAAGCCAGTATCTTGGCGTGTTTTAAACATCACGGCATCTTGACGCCAGATGACCAGTATTACAAGTCTACTTACGTGAAGCTTCCTAATCGAATACGTATTTCAGAATTTTGGTTAATATTTTACGAGATGGGCCACTTTATTGTAAGTGACGGATTATCCATCTTTTGTTCTCGGAGCTTTTAACATTTGAGCGGTATGAAAATCTGGCAGCTACCATTAGTCGCTTCAGAAAACCTGTTTTCAACGATCTCCGATCCCTGGGGTAACTGAACTCATACCTGAATCATCCGTGTTGGCTGACTGCGTGGCTGTGATTCATGCTTTAATCCACCTGGCAGCAAAAAGCGATGACGAGGCTGAACGTTTGGTGACCGGCGTCGTGAACACGTGACGTTTGTTTTTCCAGCAAGTATCCAATCACTGAATGCGGTACTTTCTGACTGCTCGTCCTAGTGGTGAGTTGGCTCGATGCACCTCCTTAGTCAATCCATGCGCACTTGGATTGGCCAGCTGAAGGTCGGCGTGGCCCAACTCAATAGCAGTCGAAGGACTGTCGACTTTAGAGTGAAAACGTTGTCTTTTCATACAGAAAATTCTGGTTGTCCTTAAATTTGGAAATATGCCTCCGGTTAGGTTAACTTGCTGTCACTCACGTCGTTCATCTCCGGGACAGACAAAACTGCAAGGGCATGACTTTGAAAGTGCAAACTGATAGTACAACTTAATCCTTACCCTAAACGAGGAACAACACCGACCGACGTCTAGAGAGAGAGAATAATGACAAGTTGATCTCAGTGAGTACTTTTCCACCGTTTCTTCTGCAATCCGTCCCTGTGTGACTTGAGTAGATGGCAAAGTATAAACATTCTATCCAACTCTAACAGTGTAATTTATGAATACGAAGGCGGAGGCATCCAGCACCCATATGCTGACAGTAAGTTAGGTCTGAAACAGGCATGTGCACTTTCTGATTTATGGCGCAAGCCCACCCATAATACGATAGTGATGATGGTTGGGGCATTGCAGAAGAAGAAACCTGCTGTTCTTAGATATATACAAGTGGCATATGAGCTGCACGTTTGTTTTAATGTGTTATTGAAAACACAGTTGGGGGAACAGTTCGGATTCTACACATACCCGTTCCCTACTGTTATTTATTTAAGCACCGCACGTCAGAGGACTGTCCTTGCATAGCACCGCAATCAAGCAAAGACTTGTCTGCCTGCTCACGTACAAAACCTCTCGCGAGACTGATCGAAATCATGCCACACGAACCATCGGGCTATCAACAGTTTGGACAAAGGCGCATTCTCTTCTACAGAGGGTGAAGTCTCCCACGATTTGGTTGTCGATTTTAGAATATGAGTTACGCCTGTTAAAAGGCAGATTTATGCTGCCGAATAATACCTTCGAGCCTGGAAGAATTCGATAGCCTTCAGTTGGGATTTGGTTACCTTTATATGCACTGGAAGCTAAAATCAAACATTTTTGGCCGTTGCTTCCCCACACAGCTGACCGACTCCTCTCAGTTATAGTAGATTCAGAGGGCAAAACTGTGAACAAAAGCATAGACGGTTTGCGTGATGTTGAAACGATGTACTACGGCAAGTGCATCCATCTGCGTTAGCGTAAGCGCTTTATCGCAATTCATTTATAACATCCCGGTGGAAGAACGGCGGCCTAATCGGGGGTACGCCCATCTTCTGTGGAAATTAAAGTTAGGGTGAATGATGTGCGCGGAGAGTATGTATGTGCAAGTAATGGGTTGGAAGATGCGCTGCATAATTTAAAGGAAGGTGTGCCTTGTCGTCGCAACGGTAAGGAAATCTTCAACCTGAAAAAATATTGTTGCTGGGCACGGCATTAACGACTTGCTAACAGCCTAGCTTCACCCGTATCACACTAAAAGTAGACATTACAAATACAAGCGCTCCTGTTGATCATCAGTAGTAGGGTTCCGTTATTTTAGTACTTAACTGACGCCCTAAAAGTTGCGACTAGAAATATCGACTGTTGTTTGCAGCGCGGCCTGATCGCATGATATTACATTTTAGCGTGAGAAGATACCATACTAGTAGCACAAGTAGTAACCCATACGCGCGCGTTTCGCCGATATGCTGCCACTGCATGGCAAAACTGCGAGGGGTTCAGCTCATTAGTGGGTCCCCCAGCATTCCCCGTGTGTTTTCTGGCAGATATTCCAGTTTAGAAGTTATTGCTCCTTAATTTCCCCAGAAATTAACTGTTGCCTCGAAGCAGATCAGTTTATACTAAGGTCTATAGGTGCAGACCGAAGTTTGACGTAAGAATATTTTAGCCGAAGTTCACCAGTCACAGCGGGATAATCGCGTAATATTCATTAACTGTCGACATGCAGCTAGTATCATATTTCATCTTTAGAAGATAACATACCATATTTTACTTCGGAGCCTTGGTTTATGGACCTTGCAGATGATCTAGTGCCATTGCCAGATAGGGGGCAACATTGCTCTATAACTTGAAACTGAAATGACGGGTAGTGTTTGTAGGGAGAGGGTACTTGATGCGTACGTAGAATTGAAGAGAAGGTCGGAGACGATTTCAGTTGTTGCTTGTTATTTAGGGAATTGCTGTTCTAACAGCCCATGGAATAGTGCTCAGTTGAGCCTGCAGATAAAAGCGGATACAGAAGTCGACTGCAGGAAGGGCGGGATCGTTAGAGTCAGCAGTGGATACCTGGCAGGAAAATAGCAAATTTTCTTCCTTCGATAGGTTTCTTCCCCTCTCCGATCTCTCTTCGCTAGTTGAGCGCCTATGGTCTGAATTGTAGGACACACGGATTAGTGAGTACTGTTTTCACGTGAGCATGGATATTTCCGACTTCAGACGAAAGTCTACAACCGTGGTTTAAATGACTGATCGCCAGACCTTAGTGACGTCATGTAGGCTTCAACTCCCAGGGATTTCTCGCATGCGACTGTCCCGTTCGTGACTGTTAAAGGTAAATAGGGGACAAAAATAGAGTCGCGTCACGTGCAGAGCGCCTTCAGTTATTGATTACCCGTTGCCATGGCACCGAATTGGAGAGTTGAAATCAGCACTTCAGGGCAAAACAGAGGGCACACGATTTTGTAGGCGGCACAGATTAAAACTCGGAAATAAACGTACCTCAGGAATGTCCAATTCTAGGTTCTCAACACGTCGTTCGCTTTGTTATGCATTCTCTGCGAATGTTCTTCTTGCTTTATACTTGTCTATGGATTCTTGTGATCGCAAACGTTCGTCTTGCCCTCTGATGCATGGAAGATTTATTGGCGAGGTTTGGTCCTTCAGCCTCACCTGAGTGATACCATATGGTTAGTTTTCTAAAACATTAGACACAAATATGCCGACTTTACAAATATCGCGTATTTGCATCTCCCTTACTATTTGACTCCAGGGAGTGACAGTGCCACGGGGGAGGAATGCCTTATACTCCAGCCTCGGTTACATCAGGTATCAGTTCACATGCGCTTCCCTGCGCGTGGTTCGAGCCCTGCTTGCTAGTGACGAAGTAGACTTGCTAATGGAATTGTCCCCGCCGTATGGAACTCCGTCGGTTCCACCACAGTGGCCATGCACTGCGAATTACCACGTGGTACCCTCAATGGCCTTCCAGTTGTGACTGCACACCACATATCCTCTTAATCCAGCGAGTGGCTATGTCAGGGGTGGAGAGTGTGTACACGCTACCTTCACTGCGCGTGCTCCGACCCCTGCTTGCGCTCTCTGTCCCTTCCTAATTCAGCGAGTAGCAAAGTAAGGTAGTTTCCTAATATTGTTTTAGTAAGCTAACCATATGATATCAATCAAGTGGGACTGCAGAACCAAATCTCGCCGATTTATTTTTACCAGTACCCATCCAACTGGGCGTTCGTTTATAATCGGCAGCATACTTCTGTGTACTGAAGCCGAAAACGATAATTCTTCTCCATTGGCCTTTTTGGATTTGTCCTAATCAAAGTACTTTAAGACACCTGTAGCGTGAAAGAAATGTGGAAACTTGAGAACCGCGGTCACTGACGACGATGTAATCTCATTAGGCCACATTTTGCACGCCCTGATTTCTCATATCCCCCTGGAAGATGGAGACCTTGCACGTCGGAATGAAGATGGGAGGCCAAAGAAAGAGAATGTCTTTAATTCGGCCAATCCAAAGTATGAGAAGTGTTCTTTGAAGTGATTAATAGGGCGGACGACCTGTCGGCCATGAAACGAAGTGTTGGAAGGTGGAAGGCGCTTGAGCATCTAGCTGCTGATGCAGCAGAAGAGACAGTACCCTCAAGAATTAGAGGGGACTATTGTAAACAAAACGGAAGGGTTGGGGGAGGTGGGTGGGTGGATGGATGCCACCAACTGTACTGCCAGATCCCCCTTCTACGTAGGGTGCCTATGGCTATGTCGACTTTCATGCTGAAGGCATTTACAAGTATTTATAATTCCTTCTATTTACTTCAACTCCCAAGCAAGCTAACTGGGCTTGATAATGCCAGTGACTGTTCCGTGGTTGGAACATTTAAGGCTATTGTTGGAGAGATATCCGGAAGCTTTATCCCTTTGGTCGTTCTGGGTCGGTAAAGAAACCATCTCCGTGGTCAGAAGCATTGACAGTAAAGCAGCCGGAATATTTGACGCGTAAAACCCCATGTCCCTGGAATTTGTATATTTTAAAACCAACGTCTTGGCTGTCCTGTTAGATGCTGTGTATGGACTCAGTCACATTACGGAGCGGAGGTTCGCGCTGCCTACCCTGGGTCTGTTAGCGTTTCCGGATTGGTTTTAAAGAAGCCACGTGATGATCTTTTTGTGCAGTTCTTTGGGTTGCCGCGGTGGATGCAGAAGCGCCTCCCAAGATTGCTTCAAACGCTAACAGAGCACTGACAATAAGAGCACATGGGAGGGAATTGAATGCGCGCGGGGTGTTCCCTCAGAATTTCAGCATCTCTTTCCTGCCCGTTCTCATTGCCTCCCCCCCCCCTCCTACTTAGCAGTGAACTGTAGGTGTTACTCACCTTCCCTAGGGGAATTAAATTAAGCTGGCCTTATTTCCTCCTACAGAGAGATAACCTAACCGGCCCTTCAAGTATGGCGTCGGTCGCCGACGAGAGACCTAAACCGACCATCTCAGCGCCGAAAGTTGCCCCTCCAGAAACTGCCGCCAGACCTAACTCCCTGGGTCTGAGTGTTGCTGGCTCAGCGGAAGTCGCCCAGCCGGTTAGGTCGTCGACCGCCCGTCTCACTGATCCCTTCGCCGCTCAAGTGGATGCGGCCAATGCAGAACACGTCGCCTACCTACGGACTATGATCTCAAGTCTGTTAGACAACCAGATGACACTCTCCTCCGCTCTAGACGAGACTCGCGAGGCCTGTGCGCAGCTCAGTCTGGTGAGTTGACACGACTGCGATTATTTTTAGTCAATTAAACCCTACTACTAGCAAAAGCACGGGGAACTACGTTGACTCTTTCGACCGATAATCTGTTGTCAATCATGAAGAGGGAGACACGATCGCTGGGACAGGAGCTTTATTAGCCTGACGTTTCGGATTCCTGCTTGAACCCATCATCAGAGACAAAATCAGATGCGGGTGGTTCATGCACAAGGGGCTGCAGTATTTATAGGATGCAGTAGCCATGCTACCGCATACCTATGAATATTCACGGCTCTCTCCCCTTCATCAGGGATCGTTGCACGTGGTGGGATTGCCGACATTCGCGTCGTTAATTGCTGCAATTTCATCACGTGCGTTGGATGTTGGTGTGACGATTGCTCGACTATCTGATCCACACACCCTGGCGTTGGGAAAAGTGTTCACCTGTGCGTTTCCCGCATGGCTAATTACTCCGCCTAGGCGAAGTATCAGCACCGAATATTGAATGGGAAGACCATTGCACTTGTTAATTGACTAGGGGCCAGTAAACCATGATTCAAGTGGCTCTCGACTCACACAACTGTCACCTCTTGCGAGAATTTCGTCCTCGTCGAATTTGAATGTGTGGCCGGATCTCGTCGAACGAGCCGCAACTTGAGAGCTGGCGTCATTTCTCCGCACCGTTGCAGCGTCTTCGGTCATTCGCGTTCGGAGCTGTCTTCCGGTTTCTCCGACGTAGTTGCTTTGTCCGCAACTGCACCAGATCCGATAAACGACTCCAGACGTTTCTTGCCGTGGCAGTGGCTCCTTCGGTTTCATTACCTGACGTCTGATGGTTGCCTCCGGTCTGTGTGCAACTCCAACCCCAAGTGGTGCGAGAAGGCGGCCGACAGCTTCCAAAACGTTCTTGACATACGGAAGCGCTCTCCAAAATTTGGTTTCCGTGCGGCTAGGCCTTTCGTCTTTTTGCGTATGCACCAGTTGACGAATTTGCCCGCGCAGGGGGAATGCGGTGTCCCGCTATGTTTTATTTTTGTTTTGTTGTCTGGTATGCAAGAGGGAGCGGTAGGGAATGTGGTCTTCACAGTTTGGGAGAAATGGAGCGCTCATGCTCGGCACCGCTTAAGACAGGCAGCCGGTCAACCCCCAATCAATTTTGCGGATCTAAGCGGAACAGCAGTTATTCACGTGACGTAGAATTTTACAACAATCACAATGCCAAAAGCTACGCTTACTTCGCGTAACGTTTGAGATTGCGAACTCGAACGCCATATGTTTTGGCATGACTGATACTACTTGAGCAAATTTGATATATTGAGTAGCGCAGTCCTTATTAATTAAAAAGCCCTTGTCTAGCTGCACGGGGTTTTCCCGAATAACAGGAAATGAATTTTTATTTGAGCCTCCTACAAGTAGGGAGAGAAGTCCGGGCAGGATTTACATAATCTCAAAATATTTTGGCCAATACGCGAATAGCAAGTGACATATTTTAACAACGTGCTCAGCAGCTGAACGAGATGCTACCAGATTAGACTTTAAAGAACCTTTTAAATTGAGAATTCGAAGGCAAATGTTCTGATATGACCGACTTTGCTTGAAATTATAGTCTTCAAATGTTTAGATTATAAACGAGAAGTAGATATGGTAGTATTATGTTACCATGCCTTAGAACACAGGTACTAGCTAAAAGCCCATACAAGCGTGTTTCACCGATATTCTGCCGCTACATGACACAGCCGCGAGGGGTTCAGTGGGCCCCCTGATGCTCCTCGTGAGCTTTCTTTTGGGTCCCCCAATTTCGAAATTGCAGCTTTTTAAGTTCCTCGTAATAATTTGGTCACTTGGATTAGATCAATCTACTCGAGACTTATAATTTCTAAGTGAAATTTTAACTACTACCTGTGCTGCCAAGTAGGGTAGGTCGTGCTACCTACCCATATACTAATGGCTGCCTATTGACAGTTTACAAATATTACGCGGTTAGTCCGTTGTGGCAGATGGACCTCGGCCCAAATATTCATATCAAAATTCAGTCTGTATCTAAAAGCCACAAGCACAGTACTCTACACTAAGTTAACAATTAGGTTCTGGGAAAATTAAAAAGTCCCAAAGGAGTGATGCACTCCTTATTAATTAGAAGGTACTTGTTTGACTATGCAGACTTTCCAGAATGACAAAAAATGAATTTTTATTTGCGCCACTTACAAGTGAATAGACAAATCCGGACAGAATTGCCAGAACCCTCAAAAACCGATACCGATCCGTAAAAAAGTAGGTTTTCACAGAATGTTCTTGCGGTAATCTGAATTGCAATTAATTGTTAAGACGTCTGAAGCCGCCAATGAGAGGCCCAATTAATATTTGTGCACTCAAACTATTGTTTGGGGAGAATTAGGTCACAAATGCGGAAAGGGCGTTCACTGATCTGGTTACCGGACGTGTTCGTCACGTTTCGTCTTGGAGCTCAATCTACAGCCCTCTCAGGCAATCGAAAAGAGGCTAGGAAATATGCTGACGCATGCAGTGTTAAACAGAGTTCTGAATGTGTATTCAGTTCGAAAAAAACCTTAGTAAGTTCGAATGATTTATTAGCCTACGGAATAATCCCTAGGTATTTCAGTTACGTCGGAATGGCGGCCGCTTGCATTGATGGCACTCCGTAAAAAAATACCTATTGTTTTTACTTGAAGTAAGAGTGTCATTCTGCCTTAGAGAAATTTTCAATTAAGAGATTTTGTGATGCCCTTAACTGTCCAGTCACACAGCATCACGTCAGGACACTTATTAGTGTTGCACATTAGGCGGAAAACGTGGCCCAAATCAATTCTTAAATGTTTCTGAGCCCTATATGTTATCTTTTCAACAGCATATAGAAATGTATTATTTTCCGTACGTGGAGTGTATACAGCTTGCAGACCGGAAACCTAGAATGCAAGTGAAACCGCAGGTTTGGCCGCAAGGTTGTTCGGGATTTCAAAAATTTTCGAAACCGAGCGATGCCTTTGCTCAAAGTATGCACTTAATAAATGAGTATAAAAAGGAATATCTTTATGCTTGGTTTCTATAAAAATATTTCCATTTATAAGAACATTGAGAACAAATGGAGAAAATTTATAGTTATCATGTAGCCGTTTTTTTAAAAGTTGTGGCATTTTCAAATAACCGAGGAGATGCTCATTCAAAAGCCATCTTCCTGAGGTGATTGAAATGCCCAAGAATAAGAATGCTTCTCAGGCCGCAGGCTTAGACACTGAATGCGGTCCAAAATTAGATTACAGTCGTTAGTTTTTTTGGCAGAATTCGTAAGAGCAAACGGCCTTAATCCGTGGCACTCAACGCCGTCTAAAATTACTAGTATACCAGAAGAAGTCTGATTTTGACTAAAGCTCTCATTTTTCCCCCTCAAAAGCAACTTTGAAAGAACCTTACCTACATTGAAACGTCCCCTGCGTCTAAAATTAGCGTACTGGACAGAAATAACAACACCGCATATACTCCATGCTACTCATGCATGATTGCATTACAACATTTCGTAAGTTGCGCCGCCTAATTTAGAGTTAAAAATCTTCCCTAAACAAAACCAGATAACTTCGATTCCCATATGCTGAAAGAGCTAACACTGAAAATAAAGAAGTATAGGAATGCTGACCCAGAGACTGCGAACGGAGGAGCCGGCCTCTCCTCCGACCCAAATCCAAAAGGACCCACGAATCTGTGTTTGAAGCAGTGAATGACAGCCGTAGGGTGGAGAACCCCACTAGACTGCAGGCAGACTGGGGATCGTGTCCTTCGGAGCTTTATCTTGGCATCCATTTGCAGGCCATTGCAAACATTACGTTGCCACCAACAATTACTTCCCATGACCTCGAACAATTACACAAACTCCGTTATTTTTCGATAATTTTGCTTTTTGCCTATTTCTCTAGTGAACTCGTTCATTTCCCTTGCCAAACTAAAGCGTGTGATAGGACTTTCGGCAGAAATCCAAACCATTTTTGCAATTTCTTGCACTTCTTCAGCTTGCTGCCTAGCTAGCTGCCCTACTGATAAAATCCCCATTACCCTCATTCGCCTGTGACGCGATCCACAGCCCACCGACAGTTAAGTGGGATCCTTCACCCTACCGTCGCTCAGCGAATAAATTAACTGCCCCCTCTTCCCGTCCTAGATTCCTCCAGCCTAGACCAGGCCAGGTGAGAATTCGGGATAGGCTGGTGGTCAATTTCCACCGTAAAGTATCCGACCGCATATCTTCCGGGTGACCTACGCCTAGTCAGATCGCTCTCTGTTTTTCCTACGCTTACCGGCCAAGCCTCAACGTTATTATGATTACAAATTCCACAAGGACTGCAGTCGCTGACGCACCCGGAGGTAGTGAGGACTGGGTTTTATGGGGTCGTAAATGGTAGTCACACCATGTATGACTCAATAGTCCTGACGCATTGGACAACGGCGACGATTTATAAGCAATTGCACAGCGCGCAGACCGCGATAACGCAGATGCAACCATCCTACCATATGCCGACGCAGTTTCAGCGTGGGCGCTGCGGACTAGGCCACCATTCAGAAGTCTTGGCAAGAATGTTACGGAAAACTGCGACATTGCATCAGATGCGGAACGCATTAACGCATAACGTAATCCAATTATGTGACGATTGTTCACTCCCGTCGTATATGCAATGTGCGAAGTTCAACTGTGTTCTCCTTAACAGAAAAGTCGTAGACTTCCTACTGTATGACTAACTGGGCAGGAGATTTGCGTCGTATGTTTTTTTGGCAAAGGACAACAGTTGTTAATTATCACCTGCAAGAATCAGGCAATCATCACAATTTGGCTAGGGCCAATTTTCGATACCCCTTAGTCCTACTTAAGCCTCTTGCAACAAACGCATGGAGCATTTGTACTTTTAAGCCTGATTTAGACGCATTTTACTTGTTGATTCCCCTCCGAAGTCATTTTTAAAGTAGAGTTGTAAACACGCGCCTGCATTACCGGGATACGCCCAAAAACATTTTTTGGGGTTCATTAATGCGCTCGGAGTTTCCCTAAGTTGAGAATTAAATTTCACTTTACAGCCCAGCAAAGGGTTAATTATCGTGAAGAATAGATTGTAAGCTTAAATACGGCTTGTTGTGTGAGTATACCACAAGACACTGGTTAAGTCCTAGGGTTTGGTTAGAAAATTACGGTTTTACGCTTAGACGCAATGAATTGCAGACTGCCGCAGTAATCTAACCACCAACCGGAATATATATCGTTCGATGAACCGCCAAACAGATAAAATGATTATATGGCGCGTATTTTTTGGAAGGTGGAGGTTCTTCGTGAATTCCCGAGGCTATTTACCAAGAAACTTTAAATCGTCCCCATCAACAGGTTCGACATTCAGAAAGACATCTGACGAGAGAAATGATAATCAAGTAGTTGCTTTTTTACAAAAATGTCATAAGGTGACAAAATGACAAATTTTGACAAACGCAGATTGACCTTGGTGGCGCCAATCGATAAAGGCAAACCGGTCTGCGCGGGACACGGAGACTTGAAACAAAAATCGATAAAATGATTTTGGCCCTTCGAAAAAGCCAAGCATGCTTAATGCGAATTAAAAGAACAAGCATGGTTAAACGGGGGTTATACAAAGCATAGATCCTGGAATTCCTCTGAATACAGCTTTTCAGGCAAGATGTAGGACAACCTTTCAGAAACTGATGATGATCCTCTTGCTACGCAAATGAGAATTGATCAGGGACCGGCCTTTGACTGTGCCGATCCCTTGATCGTGAAAGAATGTGTAGATGTTTGGAGTCGAATTCGCGGCATTTCTTCCTAATCGGTACCGCGATTCCAGATAGTAAAACGATACTATCCCGCGTCGTTCTTAACACCCAGTACCTTTCGAACCGTCGTCTGCGTTCTTGGGCAGTTGTCTTCAGGTTAGGACGACTGTGTGTCGCATAGCGACATATAGTGACCGATTTTTTACGTTCTGTTCTTGTCGTTGTCCTCAAACAAGCTGAAACATTCACGCATTCGTTTTCGGAAAAACCACACTGTTGTGCACAGCTTCCGTCGACTAGAAGCAAAAACAGGAATTTATATGGGAGTGGAATTCCCAGCTTGGTTCCCATTTGAGCATGGGTTGTTCCACTAACATTACGTGCAGCAGGAGTTCAATACGGATGAATGGCACACGCAACTGCGCTACGTATACCTAATAGATGTCTCACATGCAGACTGCTGTGTCACGCCAAAGCGCAGACCCAAACCACACCGGCCACTTACAGTAGGTGAGCTAACTCATGAAATATCATCCAAAATTCCCAAATGCGTTTTCGTTTCAAAAAGACTAATTAAATAGGGTTTTAAATCTAATCAGCCTGAAACATAGTTCTATACTATTTTAGTTAACTTAGGATTCCAGCTTTCGAATGAACTTCCTTTCGGCTGCATGCAAAAACCAAACTCTGTAAAACGTGACTACGTAAGTAACATTAATTTTTCTCATCGATTTTCGATGTCCCTAATAGTCCAATTATATTTCATGAAAAATATGTATAAAAATATTCATTCTTTTGCTAATTTGGTAGACAATTACGTCTTCTTCTGATTCTATACTCGAAGAAGGCACATAGTTCGGTTTGAAAAAAAGTTTCCAGTTGTGGGACTTTTAGATACCGGAAAATGGGCGTTCATAACTCGCCATGTCTCTGCATTTACCAATGTGGCTTCTAAAGTTAACAATATGGATTAACTCCACTGCTAAATTTTATGAACCCTGTATGGTCCCCTTTAATTACGTAGAGAAATGTGTGGTTTTCCGTACGCGGAAAATGTACGGTGTGTAGTTTGGAAACCCTGAATCCAAGTGTAACGGTAGAGCGGGTTTAAAATTATTTGGAAAAGTTTTTAAAACCAAATTACACCATTCCTTTGAGTAAAAGATTAAAAGAAGACGTAATTTTCTACCGCGTGAGCAAAAGAACCAATACTTTTATGCCTGTTTTCCGCGAAATATAATTGGACTTTTAGGGGCATCGAAAATCAATGAGAAAAATTCATTCCACTTAAGCAATCGTTTTTTACAGAGTGTAGTTTTGCGTGCAGCCGGAAAGAAGTTTGTTCGCAGCCGGCATCCTGAGCTAAATGAAATATTATAGAATCATGTTTCAGGCTGACTAGTTTTACAATCCTACTTAATTAATCTTTTCGGAACGAAAACGCATTACGGAAATTCAGTTGAAATTTCATGAGTTAGCCCACCTACCGTAGACTGCTGTGTCACGCCAAGGCGCAGGGCCAAACCACACCAGTCCTGGCATCAGGTGACTGACGGGCTTGAACAGCGGACTGATACCTTGGAACAGGAAGACAGTCTGATGTAGAGTCAGGGGGACTGCGTCCCTCAGACACTTCAGCGCATTTCCTTAACAAAAACCTGTCGTGCACTGAAACTATTTCGACGCGCCAAAGGCTGGAATAAGTCAGCGAAGGACGCGAAGTGAGGTTGCAGCGGTTCCACCCTAATGTGGCGTCTGTGGCACTCCTACTCAACTGCTTCTTGCTGTGTAAAATCCTGGTCGCGGGTTTGTGCCTTGCCAATCGCTTGCGCACGATCCCGCCTCCAGTCTTCTTGATCCTTTTTTTGCCACCGCACCCAGGAGGATGAGGAGAGGAGAGCGCATTGGATGCACTGCAAGTCGGCCATCACAGAAGAAAGTCTGGCCCGAAAAATCGTAAACATTTAATTTGTGGAATGACATCGTATCATCTGGAGTCGCGGCACCGGCATTAACGACATGCCATTAATTAGATTTCAAATATCAGCATATTCTTTCACAGGCACAGAGTCATCTCAGTAGAAGTTCAGTTGCCAGACAGCTCTAATTTAAGAAATAAAAGGACATTTCCAATTTTCGGAAGGCGGCTATCAGAAAAATTCCGGAATTTGTGCCTAGTATGACCCTTGATAAACCGGTTTTGGTCATTTTATTTGCATTTACTTTTCTGTAACAAGTTTGGCTTCCTCGAGGTCTTTGAGCTCGCATATAGAGGCACGGTTACGGAGATATTTCAATTAACTTTCTGCCTAAATATCTGTGCCTCTCGCGGACCGGTCTATATTTATCATTTGGCTCCGCCAATGTCAACCCCATCGGCCGAAAGTTTGCAATATGCATATATACAGTAGATGGGCTAACTCATGATATGTCCACCAAAATTCCGAAATGCGTTTTCGTCTCGAAAAGATTAAGTAGGGTTTAAATCTAGTTATCGAGCAGTATAATTCTGTAATGCATCAGCTACCTCAGGATACCGGATTTCGACCGAACTTTTTTCTGGCTGCAAACAAAAACTTTACTCTGTAAAAATGACTGCCTAAGTAGCATGAGTTTTTTCTCATTAATTTTCGGTGCCCTTGGAAATTCAACTACAGTTCATAGAAAACAGGCACAAAAATATTCATTATTGTGCTCATTCGGCAGAAAATTACGTCTTCTGCAAATATTATACTCGAGATAAGGGTATAATTTGGTTTTCAAGAACGCTTCCATTTCTCCAATAATTTTGAATCCCACCTGCCGTTAAACTTGTATTCAATGTTTCCAAACTACAAGTTGTATATTTTTCGAGCGCGGAAAGCCATATATTTCTCTTCGGTGTTAAGAGGAGACTATAATGGGTTCATTATATTTGGAAGTGGATTTGAGCCATACTGTTGACTTTACAAGCCACATTGGTAAATGCGGAGATATGACGTTTAATGAACGGTCATTTCATGGTATTAAATAATCTCGCCATTAGAAACTTCTATAAAACCGAATTATACCCTTTCTTCGAGTATAAGATTGGAAGAAGACGTAATTTTGTGCCAAAGTAGCAAAATAATGAATATTTATATGTATCTTTTCCACAAAATATATTTGAAATTTTAAGGGCATCGAAAATCAATGAGAAAAATGAATGCTAATTAAGTGGTCAATTTTACAGACTGAAGTTTTGCATGCAGCCGGAAAAAGTTCGTTCAAAAGCCGGTATTCTGCGGTAACTGAATTATTATAGAATTAGGCTGCATAATGATTAGTTTTACAGCCCTACTTAATTAATATTTTCGAAACGAAAACGCATTTCGGAATTTCTTTAGACATTTCACGGGTTTGCCCACCTACTGTAAATATGTAGAAGGAAGGGAACTGTCAAAGACAAGGGAGACTGAGATGGCCATATCCAGCCAACCGCCAACCTCGCTCACTCACCATATATCTGATAAACTCGACATCATGCTTAAGCGATAGAAGGAAGTGGGAAGTGTTTGACAACATGAATATGGGAAAGCCCAAAAAAGAGAGAGTCGAATGACCCTGTAAGGTCTTTAATCTTCAGAGTAGGAATCCCGAGCTTGAGTCCTTGACCTCACTGTACCTGCGGTGGCAAATATTTCAGCACCAACCGCTCTCTTTTCCATGTTTTTTTTGAGCAAAGTCCTCTGCCCACAACGTCGAGGCAGTTTTTGGATGAATGTTAACAGAGCCGGACAGCTCCCCCTCCTCCCTCATCACGCCATTCTGTCAAGCACTGGTTATGAGGCGCACACCACTCGGTGGTATTCACATCGCGGGTGGCATTGTGAAATCGGTGAGAAGGGACCCTTTCAGCAATCCAACGCAATCACGTGAGAAGCGCGGGCGCAAGCATGCGCACGTAATGGCAGGAAACCTTTTTTGCTTTCAGCCCTTCTCCTACAAATGGGTCACTTAATGCAAAATTCACCACAACATTAGCTGGGCAGAGAGCCAGTGTCTTTGGGGATTCCTGCAAGCTCCGACCAAAATCCTGACTCGTGCATGCAAGTTTGCGGGGCTGTGCGCGGCCGACTGTTTAGCTGGAGGGGGGGGCTTCGTTTGCTTTTGACTGTCCCCTCCTCCCGACAATCTCATTGGGTTTTAGAAATTTTATTAAGTTAGAGTTTTTTTTCATGCGCTTCGTACTTTACAGCACCTGCACTGGTGAGTTAATCGTCTGCCGGTCTAGTCTGCTATTCGCTCCTGTAAGGTCTGTTTCCACAGTGACCTCGATTTGGTTGCCTGTTCAGGTCACTACATGCACACACACCAACAAAAAGGCACCGAATATGAACACCTGGCCTTACTTGTGCGTAGAAAACCTGCCACCCCCTGCCCAGAACCGGCAAGGCAGTCGAGCCTAGTTAATCAAAAGTCGACTGCACTTGGGGTTTCTGTGACTGTTCTTTGCACTTGGCTGGCTTCCGCCGTACACAGGTAATCCGAGTGACTCGTAGCCTTATCGACGAACTTCGTTCGAAAACGACAGGAAAATGGGCCTGTAGACCAATGGTAGGACGTTGGACTTAACGCTCAATAATAAAATCATCACTTGTCTTAGATGGTACACATAGTAAATGTGGCATCTCATGAAATGTCAACCGGAATTCCGAAAAGTGTTTTCGACTGAAAAATATTACTTAAGTAGGGTTGTAATATTGATGACCGTGCAGCAGAATCTCAAGATATTTTCATTAGGCCAGGATGCCGGTTTTTAAATGAGCTTTTTTTGGTTGTCTGAAAGAACTACGTTCTGTACGAATTTTTCTCAATGATCTCCAATGTCCTTATAAATCCAATTACACAAAAATTTCCCTCTTGTATTCATTTGGTAGCAAATTAGGACTTCCATTTTTCTACTTAAAGAAAGCGTATGTTGCTGTTTTTAAGAACTTTTTCAATGCCCTACAACTTTCGCAACAAGCTGAGTACAAGGAAAAATATTTTTTACACGTTTTAGCAAAATATGACTGACTTTATAAGAAAATCTAAAATCAATGGGAAGATTCATGCTACATTAGTAGCCATTTCTTACAGAGCGCAGTTTTTGCAGACGGCAGGAAAGAGGCGCGTGTTAAAAGTCGGCATCCTAGCCTGACAGATATATCTTAGGATTCTGTTGCACGACAATTAACATAACAATTTTCTTTCGGGACTTCTCTGGGTTGAATATGCATTTCATAATTTTGATAAGACATTTGTCTGCCTCTATACGATTACCTGAGAGAGTTCTAGATTGAGCCACGTCCGGTAACCAGACCAGTGAACGCCCTTTCCGCATTAGTGACCTAATTTTCCCCAAACAATAGTTTGAGTGTACAAATATTACCTGGGCCTCTGCTTGAGGGCTTCAGACGTCCTCACAATTAAAATAGCTTTAGATTATCACAAGGATATCCTATAAAAACCAACCTTTTCACGGATCAGTAGCAGTATTTGGGGGTTCTGGAAATTCTGTCGTAATTTCTCCATCTCCTTTTACGAGACGCAAATAGAAATTCATTTTTTGTCATTCGGGGAAAGTCTGCGCAGTCAAACAAGTGTTTTTTAATTAATAAGGAATGCATCACTCTTTTGCGACTCTTTAATTTCCCCAGAAATTAATTGTTAACTTAGAGTAGATTAGTCTATTTGTGACTTATAGACCCAGACTGAATTTTGATATGAATATTTGGGCTGAAGTCCATCTGCCACAACAGACTAACCGAGTAATAGTCGTAAACTGCCAATAGACAGCCATTAGTATATGGGTAGGTATCACAACCTACCCTACATGGCAACACAGGTGGTAGGTAAAATTTCCCTTTGAAACCATGTGTCTCGGGCAGACTGATCTAATCCATGTGACGAAATTATTTCTGAGGAAATTAAAAAAGCTGCAATTTTAAAATTGGAGTATCTAACAGAAAACGCACGAGGGATGCTGCGGCACCCGCTGATGATCTGAACCCCCCGCGGCTGGGTCATGTAGCGGCAGAATATCGGTGAAACACGCTTGCCTTGGCTTTTAGCTAGTGTCTGTGCCCTAAAGCATGGTAATATACTGTTACCATATCTACTAATCGTTTATAATCTAAACATCTGAAAGCTATTTTTTGCAAGCACCGTCGGTCATATAAGAACATCTGCCTTCGAATTCTCAATTTCAAAGAATCTTCAAAGTCTAATCTGCCAACACCTCGGTCAGTTGATGATGTAATTCTGTTGATTAGTTAGGATGGGAATGGGAGACAGCACTTTGAGCTAAATATACCCCCATGATACCGGTCAGAATTCCAAAAGATTTAGCTGCTCATAAATTCCATTTAAGTGCATGTTAGTTTCTGAAAACAATAACGGACCCTTTGATTGCCGAGAAGGTTGAAGACGTTGAGACTGGTGGCGCAGTTACCTGCCAGTATAACCGTTGGCAAGGGGCCAATTTATACACACTCGCTTTCAGGAGTACCTGGTAACATGGGTCGATTTTGGTTCATTATGCTTTATATTTTAGACAAAATTTGAATAAAATGTAGGCCAGTTGAGAATGGAATGTCTCTTACATGTAACATGAAAAAAGGACAAAAATTCACCCGTGGATATTTATCGCCGCGAGAAAAACTTTTGATGCTTCTTGAAGTAGGGTCTTTCGAACTTCCTCATCAATGTAGGCAACCATATCGCAAGAATATAGATGCTAACTACGGTTAACCTGCCTGCTCTACTCTCGAAATTTCGACCGTCGGTTTCGACGATGTCCATCGTGTGCTCCACAGCAGGGTGGGTGCAGAAGTTTAGTTTATAGTGATGGTAGACCTGCACTGCATCCACCACACTCTCTCCTCCTCCCCCATCTGGACCCGGTGTCAAGACAGATTCAGGAAGACCGGAAGCGAGGGAGGCCGTAGGTGGATGGCACGGTCGAGCCCGCACCTCGGCGTTCCACTCCACATCCTCTGGTCCACACAACAAATAATCAGGCTTTTGATCAACAACAACACTGGGGGGATGAAAGGGTCCCAGTGTGCACGACGCACGCCGTCAACCGTGTCTGCTCTCGGTCCCCGAAAATTTTAATATTTGTTACGGTGCGCAAAGACGATAACGCCTGCCAGAAACCGATATGGCCCCCCTGTTGGTCCCGCGCATCTATCACGTGGCCCGTTTGGGGAGCACAACTTAGGTTTGGTAGGATGGGTGGGCGCTTTACTGATTCATTTACCGCTTGGGAGGAATGGCGTCGAGTTTCCGGGCTTGCGACATACTCTGTCTCATTTGCTGTTTTGTGAGAGCCACCATGTCCAAAGCGGTTTATGCACGTCGCTTTGAACAGATTAGCAAATTTATCCTACCCAGGAAATCTCGAACATAGCTGTCCGATGACTGTTTCATGAAAAGCTCCCCAAACACGCACTCATTTGGCATTTACGCAGCAATCGATGGGAAGTCAAATTTGCCGACCAACTAGGACCAGGTATATGTCTCAGTCATTTCAACCTTGGGCAGTAGACTGGGCTGCGAGGTTAGAATACAATCAGATCTGACTAGAAAACCCCACTTACACGCCGTCTTCTCGTAAGCGCTTTACACTAATTTTTGGAATGACCTCCGTTGTCTTTTTTGTTAATGAAATTTTCCAGCCTGCACGCATACATCACATGATAGGACGGATATGAGGCGATAACACATGCCCTTGACCACACGTGAGCACAAAACGAATCTAAGGTGTGCTTGCTAAAAAGTCAGGTAGAACTGTGCTCGATAATTTTTTAAAACTGATAGCAACAGCCATCGTTAAATGAAAGGAATGTCGGATGTTTTGGCGAATGGACCCCCCCCCAGTAGTAAGAACGTCAGACGTCTCAACGGGTAGGGCTAAACATGTGTAGTTAACCGGGGGTGCGAATCAGGGAACATGTGATCTGCACACGAAGTGAATATAAGGGGTGGTAAGGGTTTCAGCGCTTAGTTTTCTGTGTCAGGCAGGGCAATCGGTAGTTCATTCGCCAAAAAGATAAACGTCCATCACTGTCTCATAATGTTGGAACTGAAGCAGTGACTTGCAATGCACCTAACTCTCTCTCTCCTCCCCCACTGCCCCTTGCTCCGATGACAAAACAAAGTCTGGACGACCGAAGGTGAGCGCAGACGCACCCAAACACAACCTGATTCCAATTCACATGCCAGATTGCCTTTGCAGGAAGACGATTGTGGCATGTGCATAGGCATTAAAAGAGAAGATGTAGAGGCTTTTCTTTTTGGTGTCTGACATGTTGTTCCTTGCTGCAAAGACATTCGGGATTAATTCCTCATGACAGCCGATTTGGCCAGCGTCATCTTGTCGGGCCCTAGCTATCTGTTATGACCCCGAAAGAAGGTAGGAAAGGAAGAGAGCCGGTTCGGACGACGAGCACTTTATTGGAAACTTGCGGACACGAGGGGGTTCATCTAGTAAGAAAGGTGCGCTATTTATAGTGGCTCCTGTGAGTTCTAGAACATTCCGACCAATGGCGTGTTCGCGATAGCCCCCCGGTGGTAACGTCTTGAATGTTCGACCAGCCATCGATTGGGCCGCGCACGTGCAAAGCCACCACACGTGCTCGGCGCTGCAGTGGATGCCGGTCGGCCGTCTAACTTCAGGCGTGTCTCATGCCGCCTGCTTGGTCCCCTGTTCAGCGCACTAGGCCGTTGCCCTAAGCTGCTTGTACTCTCCATAACACTATCCGTGGGATTGTTTTGTCTTAGTCTCAACTTGTCATGCCTGTGCTGCGTTTGGAGCTGCTACGACAACATGTAGATCCTCGGGTTTCCATTTCTATGCTAGCATGTTATCGCTAGTATTCTCACCGACATAGAGTAGGTGGGCTAACTCATGAAATGTCCACCTAAATTCCGAAATGCGTCTTCGTTTAGAAAAGATTAACTAAGTAGGGTTGTAAAACTAATCAGTTTGCAAAATAATTCAATAATGTTTCAGTTACGTCAGGATGTCGGCTTTCGAATGAACTTCCTTCCGGTTGCATACAAAACCTACACTATGTAAAAAAAATGACTACTTAAGTGGCATGAATTTTTCTCATTGATTTTCGATACCTTTAAAAGTCCAATTATATTTCATGGAAAACAGGCATACAAATATTCATTCTTTTGCTCTTTGGTACAAAATCACGTCTTCTTCCAATCTTATACTCGAAGAAGGAGTAATATTCGATTTTCAAAAACCTTTCCAATTCCCGAATAATTTTGAACCCGCTCCACCGTTAGACTTGGATTTAGGCTTTCCAAACCACAAGCCGTATATTTTCCACGCACGGAACACGTACGGTTATAAAGGGGGACCATATAGAGTTCATAAAATTTTGCAGTGGATTTGATCCATATTATTAACTTTACAAGCCACATTGGTAAATGCAGAGACATGACGTTTTATGAACGACCATTTCAAGGTATTTAAAATTCCACAATTGGAAACTTTTTCAAAACCGAATTTCGTCCCTCCTTCGAGCAGAGAATTAGAAGAAAACGTAATTTTCTGCCGAATGAGTAAAAGAATGAATAGTATTATGCATGTTTCCATGAAATATAAATGGACTTTTAGGGGCATCGAAAATGAATGAGAAAATTTCATGCTACTTAAGTAGTCACTTTTACAGAGTGTAGTTTTTGCATTCCGCCGGAAGGAAGTTCATTCGAAGGCCGGCATCCTGAGGTAACTGAAACATTATAGAACTATGCTGCATGCTGACTAGTTTTACAACCCTACTTAATTAATCTCTTCGAGACGAAAACGCACTTCTGAATTTCGGTTGACATTTCATGAGATAGCCCACCTACTGTAAGTAGTGAGGAAACGAGGGCGCCTAATATGGTAGGCCACTTCGGTCGCGCCTCTAGGCGACAGCTGGCATGTGAGTTGCATGGGCAAAAGACGTAATTACCTCCGGTTGCCATGGTTGCAACACGTCGGCCGTGGTTTTTTTAGGTCTTTATGACAGGGGGGGGGGTGATCCAAGTAGACTTCACATTCGTCTCGGCCGCGACGATTGCGCGCTTGTTTACAACAATTTTGTTTACCGGGAATTGCCTGAACTCAGAGCATACTGTTCTATCAACGGACGCAATTAATGACTACTTCACTTTATTATGACTGTGCACGTTCTCGGTCATGGCCGGGCGCGACCGTCTACCAACAGTCCAACTTGGGCAAGAAAAGAGAGGCCCGAAGCGACAGCATTAGAAGTCATCGATTCATAGTGTGAATCTTCGTCTTATTTGTACTTTCACAAAAGCGTCCGCTTATAATTCCTCCCCATGCTTTGTGAACCGCGCTCACAAACTGCTTAAAATATAAAGGGGGCGTATTCTGAAGCAGCCGCTCAAAGCCTGTGTCCTGTCACTGCATGCTTCCGAGTGGGTTTCTTATTTTAGTGGGACTCGACAGTCGTTCGCAGTCCTTGGCATTGCCTCGTGGTTTTGAGGCTGAGAATAAAACTAGAAAATTATTGTCAATGTAACAGTGAACTTGTTTTAATGTACGGTTCTTGACTTAACTCTTAAATGGTGTCGAAAATTACGAATGATTTTTAATCTCTATCAAACCGACATCACTGAGTTGAGCCAATATCTATGCAAATAAACAACAACTTCAAAGGAATTAAAGACATAAGAGAGATATTCAAAACAATGTTACATTGTTTAGAAATGTCATTTTTTAGAAAAGTGAAAAATCCCGAAGACGTCAAAACTGTTTATAATTTTGTGAACTTCAGTTTCATGTGTACTGAATTCTGCCCATGTAAAAACTGAGTAAATGTGACAGCGCAAATAAAATAACATTTAAAAACAACGTTTTAGTAAAGCTCGCATTTAAATGTCCTTTAATAAATGGTGTAACTTCAGGTGTGGCGGTTTACCAACAGCCAGCATTTTGAGTATAGATTCCAAAACGGCTTCCCGAGAATTCGAGGTATTCTTTGCGCTTTTGAATTGATTGGGATGCAGTTCGATAAAGCAATCAGATTTTGCTTAATTTAGTCGATAGGGACGTCATAAGAACGAAAGTTTTCACTAGGGCGGCTGTTGCCAGGGGGGTAAGTGACTAATGAATTCGAATAGGACTGACAAGTGTAATCGTGAACATACAATTTTTTGTACCTAAAGAGAACTTTTCTCCCGTGAAAGTAATTCGCACTTTTCCTTTATTCCGTATCACGTCGAAGTTCATACTGACCTTGAAATATCACTGAAGACTTCGCGATTTTCAGTTTTCTATTCAGTCGTTCATAAATACAGATTCTGTACTATGCGCTTGTTGAAATCCTTAAAATAAAAAACCTCAGAAAGACAGTTACCGAAGTAACGAGTAACTAGGCTTTCTTTTTCGCGTAGGATAGAATGCGAAGCTTGAAAAAACCCTTTTTTTAAGATTTTGCAGTTCGATAGATAACTGAACTGAGATGACACCCACGTGTACTTTGAAGAAGACAAAGCCGGCAAACGTGCCTTTTCGATTTTTGATCCCCAGGCCAGTGCACGAATATAAGATATGGTGGGATGATGGTCTAGTTCTGTCAGGGAGAGGAGAAGAATGCTAATTGATATGTCGGTACATCGTCAGTGTAACGAGATGCCGTAGGATGCAAATATGAACATGAAGGGATCAACCTAGGTCATGGCACCTTGAGGGTTTGAACGAACGTCTTCTGTGGCCAGTCACATGACCACCGTCCCTACCGTCCCAATTATCTCTCGGGGCAACAATTCGGGGCGTCTCGCCGGGGCCCGAAAATCTTGCTTGAAGTCTACCCAGTGGTCGCGAAGCGAGTCAAGGTGTAGATGCGCCGGACCACAACGGGGGGGGGGGGTCAGACTGGGGGCATAACACGCGTTAGCCAGGCTGCGCAGAGTCCACTCAGCACATAACACACAGGGGGAAGTGGTGGGACGCCTAGACGCAGTCCCACGCCGGGCCAGACACCTGGCGCATCGTATGGCTAACCGGCCCGGACCGCCGACAGCTAGAAAGAGAGTATGTGAGGGCGACTCTAGGGACTCCGTCCGCATGGGACTTCAGCAAAAATCCCTTGCTATAAGCAATGTGACTTGAAAGGCGGCCAGCGGACAGAATAACTCGGTCGCCTCCTCAGGACAAACAGTCAAGCTACGATAAGTGCTTCTTAATATGGCCTCCAGGATACTCTCGCTCGACTGGGATTCAAGCCGTCCTTCAGTCTCCATCTTAACCTAGACCAGGTCGTGTGTGACAAGTGTATACCAGTTGCTGTAAACCCCTGTATCCAAGCCTGCTTCCGGTCGTCCGAGCTCTGTATTGACACCGGATCTGGGTGAGGAGCGAGTGCGGTAGATGCTGCGTAAGTCTACTATCATTTTAAACTCATTCAAATGCAAGCCACGGGTGCTGCGCCCAGCATATTGTGGGGCACACGGGCGATATCGTCGTTCTCGACGGTCAGAGTGTGGGCGGTGTTCACCAGGTTGAAAATTTGCCCTAGAGAGGAACCTCAGCTTAGACAGAAGAGAGGAAGTTCTGGTATCCACTTAGATTTTAATTATACAGTTAACAGCCATCCTGCTCTCGCCAGTTTTAAACTGTCCCAAGTCGCAGCTAGGACCATTATCAATCAAAGTAGTGCTCCGGTGAGAGGTTTTGAGTCCATTAGTCGAGGCAATTTCAAATACGACATCTCCGGGTATGAGTAGCTATGCAGCCTACTGTCGAAGCCATGAAAAGCCGGTAGATCAGTCGTTTGCCTAATCGATTTTGGAGACAGAATCTCTAAATGTTGTCCAGCGTCGGTCCATTGAATAACTCAGGGACTGGTTGAGAAGCAGTTAATCTGAACGTCTTCTTACCGGTCACCTGAGTTCTGACAATGTACAACGCGGTCTCTGAAGACTGTTCATCGTCGGTGAACTACCTCGCGAGCGCCGTTTTGATGACACCAGGTAAGACAGTTTTAATGGGAATCCTCCATCCCCCCTTCGCCCCCGGCAAAACTACACACTGTATCGGACAAGGAGTCATTTAACTCGTATGTGGTTTGATTGCCAAGAATACGGTGGGCTTGGCGCCGATAGTTCAGGTTGAAACTTTTCAGTCCTGTTGGGGAGACTTGAATGGCCGTTTCTGACTTTCCGGTCACAGGGACTCGAGATTTAATCTCGGATGAAGTCGATCACCAAACTTAACGCTCTGCTAGTTGAGGTAGGAATTAACGCCCCAACGATTTCTACCAAGAGTTTCCATGGTCACGCACGGCTTGCCTCCACTTCACTGTCTTAGTTGTAGGTTAGGGCAGGTTCATTGAATTTTGTGCCAAACCTGGCACACTCGCAGGACGTCACGCAGGATAGGGAGACACTAAACGATGTGAAGCCCACTCTGACATTGTTTTCTTCGTTTTATCACAGGGATGGATATGCGATTTATTCGCGCTCTTCAGATGTTAATCGATGGAATCCTTAGAAACCATTTACGTCAAGTTTAGCAAGTTTTTTTGAACGCAAAGAGCGCGACACATAAATCTAACTAAGTTATCTTAATTTTGTTCCATTATGGAACAAGGCTGAATGCGTTATCTGTACGAAATTCTGTTTCCGCAAGGAAAGTCAGTCGAGCAGGGTGTACCGTGGAATTATGGGTAGAATAATCTGCTAATATGTCTATTTTTTCGCATCGAACTTTCACCAACGTCAACTAAGATCAGGTTTAAAAAACTCTCGTTCAAAAGCAATCCTCAGATATTTCATGCCTTGTCAATCCTGGTCAAGAGAACAGCCTGAACCAACATATTGCAGTTTTTTAATGCTGTAATGCAGAATATCTTGCTGTGATTATACGAACGTCACGTCGCTAATTCGATGCGATTCTTCTTTTGTAGGAAAAGGCTGAGCTCTTAGCAGCAAGCAGTCAAGAAGCCCAGGTTTTACAAAATGAGATCAGTATGTGTCGACAGCGAGAAGCGGATATCCTTCTCGCCTACGAGGAACTTCGACACAGGGTCGAGTCGATCGATAACATCATACAGGAGGTTAGACTTGTGATAACTTTATACTACTTGATAATTATAAGTAAAATGTTATTTATAAAGTTTATTTACACGTCAGGTGCCTTGGCTGGAGGTGCTATTCAACTCCAACGAGCCGATATCAGCTTGCATGAAGAAGCTGAAAGCTGCGACTCCTGTTGAATGCAGGCTCTCCACCAATGACACCACCCCCCACCTGTCTCCAACCCACCACCCAAGCATGGTTCATCGGCCAGACGACTACCGCTGGTCACGCGGGGAAGAGGAAAGACCAGTTAGGAAATTCCACCGCTCCGGCAGCGATTCGCCCCTGAGTGACAGCGGCTGCACCTCGGAAAGTCACGACGAACTTTCTCTAGCCTCACTCACCTCTGCACACAGCAGCCCTTACCTGCGCCTCAGCGCATACGACCAGGTAACTGCGAAAGAACCCGCCCCAGTCCGTCGCCCAACCAACCTGAGTCGTAGCAAATCGATCGCCAATCCTTTTAACTTGCCGACGGAAGCAGCAGCCTGTGTCTGCCAAAAGGAGGGTCAGGTGAATCAGGCCGCCGGGGCTGTACGGTTGCGGGCCCAGCGGGAGAAGGCTACGGTGGAACGGCCAGCCACGACATTCGGCAGGATAACTGATTCCCTGCGCAAATCCATCACTAAGTTTGCGGACAAGTCTGAGTGGAAGACTGAGGCCCTCAAGTCTCAGCATCGGGAGGCGAGAACGTTGATCCTGTTGAACGAAACTCAGGCCGAGGTATGTCCCCCCATCTCCTATAAAGAGCCTTTAATCGCCGGTAGAAGCGAAGAGGCGAGTTCCAGGCGACAGTCCAAAAGAAGAAGGGTCGAAGCTGGTCAGGCGGTAGGGATCGTTTATGTGTCCCCCATCGAAAATAGAAGCGTCCACTATACTATCGCGAGACAGGCCCCATTCTATCCTGTCCTAACCCTAACACTAATTCCAACCCTACCTTGGCCCTACTTTCCTTGATATTTGGCGCACAAGCACTTGTATTGCAGGGAGTCCCTTTTTACGGGTCCTGCCGGAAGAGGGCCATATAAGTGATTCCTGCCCGTCTGACTTTTCGGATTCTCTCTCGAACTCATCATCAGAGATATTCACACCACCGCGTGGTCTGTGGCAGCCTTTAGGGATTGAGTTCGGTAAGAATCCGAAACGTCCGGCTAATACACTTTCTATTCCTTCAATCCCATCTTCCCCTTCTGCTTTTGTTTTCGCATTCTGGTCGGTGTGACTGTTTCTGTGGTGATCACCAGACTCCTCACTCTACGTCTGAGGAAGGAAAAGGTGAAGATCTATTTTTTTTCACTTTGACGAATGGGTGATCCTTAAGCATAGAAGGGCATCATAGTCCGTTATTGAACTCTGGTTTCATAAAATTCCCTTGTCTCCATGAGCTGGACTACCTGCCCCAGTCAGCCTGGGTTCCTTAGCGTCCAACTCGGTTTCTTTAAGTTTAGCCTGCGGAGAATAACGTAAATGACGGCAATAAAATACCATTATTGGCAAGACTAACAATGATAGAGTCCGTTCTGAACAGTTTCTTTTTTAAGTATTTTAAACAGATGTCAAAATCAAAAGGTTTGGAACATTAGGGGTGCGTGTTATCCTAGATATCTGTTCATGTGTGTAGTATTGACTCTCAACCGGCCGATTTGGATGTAGTTGCTTGCGGATCTGACTATATTGAGGAGCAGTCCCACAAAATTGGCCTTGTTCTCCTTTCTTTTCGATCCCGACTTACGGCAGATGAGATTGATATCTGCAGCTGATCTGGCATTTTTCCACTCCATAATATTCCCTTGTGTGTGACAGATCCGCTACTCAATCAAAAAGTTCCCAGATACATGGGTACTCTTATCCCTCAGTGTTGGGATAAAAGTCACGTGGCTTTACGCCCCCCACAATTTGGCAAGTTATCTGCCTAAACTTTATAGGGGAGTCGGAATCCGCCCGAATAGCTTGGGCAAGAGAGGATGGACTGGTGATATGTCAGAACGAGCCAGTGGATTTGCGAAGAGGGGGTATGCTGAGATTACGAGACCCCGACCTCCCTATCCTGATTCTGCTGACTGGGAGCCAGTATACGCCAGTTATTCCGGGTAATCCTACATAGATAGGGTTTGGGGTGATACGCCGAGGTGCAGGTTTGCGCCGCGCCGATCACCGGCGTCCTCTTTCGCCCCGGCATTTTTAACTCTGTCTTGACATTGAATTCGAGTGCGAGAGCGAGAGAGAGTGCAGTAGATTCAGCACAGTCGATTGGCACATTAAACTAATTCACGCAAATGTCACCGTCCCTGCTCTCACCCTACTGTGGAGCACACGGTGGACATCGCCGAAACCGGTGGACATAATTGACAGCGACGGTCGAAAGTTTCACACTGACAGGGATCACGTGTTACAAAGCATGTAGGAATAGATTCCGAAATTGCTTATGACGACCTCTGGCGTCTCTATAACACAATGCCTGGCCCATCTACAGGGAGTGGAGAGTGTACCAATAAGCCTTTGCTTCTACGTTGACCTTGAGCTTTCCAATAAAATTCGACTTATCCTAGTTTTCTCGTTTCCTATGCCCCTGTATCTTTGCATCCTATTAGTTGCGGAAAGTAGAGGCGCGATGTTGCGGTTTGAAGCGTCAGAACGACCAACAGGAGGCTCGAATGGCAATTCGAGGAGAGGAGATTGAACGACTGACAGACACGGAACGTCAGCTGCGTCGGGAACTACGCAACTGGCAACAGCGCGTCTTCGAACTGGAGGCAGAGGTTTGTTAAGACAGTTGGATCAAATGCAAAACTCACTCATCTTCATGACGAAAGGCTTCTAAAATGACCCCTATTTGCTGAAAATTCAGCCTCCGTTAATAGCTTAATTTGGACGAAACACTTCAATTTTAGATGATCACTTCCTAAATTCGCTTGCAGAATCTTTAATCGCCGTCCTTAGAGTGTCTTAAAACATCGTTTATTTATTTGGCTTCAGAGGTATTCCATGCATACAATCACGCTCTCTCTCTAGGATTCCTGATATCGGCGCCTGTGTTCGATTATATTTAAAAGTAAAGGAGACAGTTTTCGTCAGAACTTAGAAATTGCCATCAACTCTCGGGAGTGGTTCCCCCTGTATGCAATGACTGGAGGATGGCATTCGAAATTCCTTTTTGATTCCGACGTTTGTCTACAACCATCCCAGGGAGTCGAATAGTGAGGAAGAAGCAACAATCAACCAATATTTACGATAAAGACAAGGAGGACCGGAATGGTTACCTCTATCGTTTGTTGTAACACCCATTCACAGACGAGACAGGGTGATCCTATGGCTCACCTGCTAGGCCTTCCATTGGATAAACAAATTCGATCGGGTATACAGTCCAAGCTCTTCTAGAACCTGTGGCAGCCTGATGAGAACTGGTAGATCGGAAGTGGAAACTGAAGATCTCCTTAAATTTCCTGCAATTCCTCCTAATAAAAAATCTGTCGGACATCTTTTTGAGTGGAAAGAAACAATATGATCATATATTTGTTTATGAGATCTTTCGATTATCTTCGTGACGTTATCTTCCACAGACACAGGAGATAAAAAGGAACAGTCAAATTGCTGAGCTCGAGATGAAGAGTAGACTGCTGGAGGCTAACATGCGGCTTTCTGAGATGGAGCAACTGATGCAGCAGAACTCAACGCTTTCCCAGATCATACACGGTTCGCCCTCGCTACATTCCTCTGACAAATCAGGTCTGGCAACGCCACAGCTTGGCCAGTCATTCACTGAGTCGGTCGAGTCCTATAAGCCGCCTAAATCCGTTCGGCTTCTTGAAGCAAACGGTGCATCTTTTGCAAAACCCACCCTAGGACATCGCTTTGCCTCAACCCTAAGTCTAAACAGTACCGGAGACCCCGACCGGCTGCAGGCGCGGACCCGGCAGGTACGGCAATCTATGTTCTTAAATATATGCTTACTGACATGGTTTCAGTAGGGCTTATTTACAATGTACTGTAATTTTTGTAGGCAATCGCACGGCACGCCTCCAGCCAGCAAATTAATCGTCGCGGCGAACGAGCAAGGAACGTGACCTTTAGCGAGGCTACTCGTCACTCCGCGGCACCCCTTAACTTACACACCACTTCCTTCGGTTCCCTAAGCGAACTCCAGCTTAAGGCCGACGTCTAAACTGCGATATCCGTCCTCACAGACAGCAACCATGCTCGGTTTCTGTCGAATTTCCGTCCCAGAGCACTACCCAGCTTATGACATATCATTTTTTGGGGTTTCTCATTGCTGCCCCCTGGCGCACTTTATTGGCTGAACACACCTGTACCTCGTTTTAGCACCCTGCTGTTATCCACTTTGTCTATACCTATTTGTCGCCATAATTTGCCATCCAGAGTTTTCTAGCTGTCTTCAATACCAGTTAATATTTACTACAGTCCTCGAACATGAACGAACACCTTCTTATACCATCATGGAAGTTATCTGTGTCCATTTGTGCAATTTATATTTAAATAATAAGTTCAGTATAAATCCTCGCGAGAAATTTTCTGAAGGCCTTATCGGTGTCACTGGCTATGCAAAGCCATAAGAGTCCGATATTGGAAAGGAGTAAGAACGAAAAATGAAACACCACATGGACACCGTTTCTGGTCGTCAGTGCTCGTGTTTGAGCCATTTTCTCGCCCAATCAATGAGCAGTCACGAAGGGGTGGCTTCTAAGGCTATTATTGATCTTATCATCCAATTACTGGGCGTCAGTCTAGACCAAGTCGAGTTCACTGGACCGCGTCGGATCTTAACACTCGGTCCCGTGTTCGAAACTATCTGAAATCTTGGGTGGGACACGGTAAAAACCAGGGAGGCTGGAACGGTCATCTTCGGCCATTTGAAACTGTCAATTAACCATACCCCATCTCCAGACCTCAAATCTAAAACTGAGTCCAGGTGGTCATTGATCTCAGTGGTTTTACAGGGTTCTATACTAGACACCTGAGGGGTGCAGAACGTCCGCATTTTCCCTTAAAATTGGGCCGGATAGGTGGCCCAGAAATCTACGTGCACTCGGCCATGAGATGCTCCGCGTGCGTTGCACACAGGTCGTTGATGATGCTTACTTCTTCCCTAATGACATTATGTCCCTCACACGCCGTATTTAATAGTGTAGTGGGCAGCCGTAATGTTTACGCCGCGCCTCCTGCTAGCGCCTGCACGTACGTTCTAGCGACAGCCTGCTATGGCACGCACGTCTGCCCGGCTTCGATTTGTCTTGTTACAATTCACTGTCTGCACCACGCATTCGGTCGACTCTCTGTCTGCACCACGCCAGGCTTGTCACTACCTTCGCGTGGGCTCGGAGCCAATCAACGCAACTCCTATCGCTGATTGGTAAGACAGGCGGGAACAGTCCAGAACAATAGAGTAAACAATCTGCAACGACACTTTTACAGCGGCGACCTTCGGCGACACAGGGCCCGTCGCTCTTGCGGACGCCGCCTCCGCGGCGCCGGACGCATCCTCGTCCGGTTGCCAACTTTCCCCTTCACTATTCTGTGCAGAATAAAGTGTCCTAAACAAATGGCGTCCTGCTTCTAACAACTTGGGATATGGCCTGAAGTAGTGGCGTACTGAGCGTACACCATCACCGTTTAGCCGCTACAATAGATCGCCTATAGAGTCTGAGTATGGCCTTGGTCATTAGGAGATAGTACTGGTGAATTGCGCGTAAATAGGACTGTCGTCAGAGAGGGCTGTGCCGCGTTGACTCCACCTTCCCCTCTTAGACCAAATTAACTGGCGACAACTTAGTTTATTGTCTGGACTGACATACAGCCCCATTTACGAGAGCCAAAACACATCTGGATTATGTTTATCGAGCGATACAGGTCATACGCAGATTCACAAATAAATGCGAAATTTCGAGTTCCAAGTGTATACATAAGTGGAGAAGAGTCGAGCACGGTCGAAACGGTCGCCACCAGAGAACTCGAACATCAGCGCCACCGACGATATGGCATTTTCTGCCATACATCAAGGGCGTTTCAGAAGCGATCGAGCGCATTGCTGCGGAGCGAGGTGTTGGAATTGCACACCGCTCCAAAGCCACCATGCGCAATAGGGTCATGAAAATCAAGGACCGGTCAAAGCCTGAAGATCAATCTGGAGTAGTGTATCGCATTTCGTGTCGAAATTGTCCTTGTAACTTCACAGGACAGACCGGACGCATGCTCGGATCGCGCATACACGAACATAAGCTGGCTGTGCCGCGAGGCGACGCATTATCACAAGTGGCCGCCCACACCTACGAAACGGGTCACGAGTTTAACTTCGCAGCCACCAAAATAGTTGCCCACGCCGGAAACAAAACAGGCCGAGAATTGATTGAAGCCTGGGCCTCGGATGAGGACTCGGTCAATCGATTTATCGATCTGGCGCCGGCATACAGAGTCCTGCGTAGTCACCTCCAGTCTTGCGCCGTCGGTGGATGATTGGCCTACATGCCTTATAACTGTCGCTTATCCTGTTGCTGCTACTACCTCGGACGATGGACTCCTGTACGAGTCTTTATGCTCAGGACAATAAACAAAGTGTTCCGGTGCTCGACTCTTCTTCACTTATACGCAGATTCGTTTGGGTCGACCCTATGGTTACTTCTCATCCAACTAAATTTACTGGCCGAGAGTCATTGCCGTTATGTGTCCTCTTAGAGCTAATGCCATTTCCTGGCAAAAGCTTACTGAGTGGTTCCGGTCGGTGAATGTGCCGGCACCTCATCATGCACTCAAGTTTCCGAAAAATCATCAATATTTTGTCAACATAGAGTGCAAAGGAATGAAAAAACGGAGACTGTCTATCCAAGATAGTTTAACGCGCCATTAACTAGCAGACAATCCAGATAATAGTGGTCTAGATGAATTTAAGGTGTTGCAAAATGGATGTGCCAATACTTTTTAGGATCTGTACAGCTTTTGTCCGCATTCTGGTCCCAAAACCCCATGCGTTCCACAAAACCGCCTACGCTGCAGATGCGCCGGACCAAGACGAGGGTTAAATTGGCTCACGCGACGAGTTTATCGGGCAGCGTTGAGTTCGAATGAGCCTTTCGTTACTGTCCGATATGTGTATGCCACGCCACAGACGAAGACCATCATGACGCGCCAGCTATTTGCGCCCAATCCCAGCATCGGATGGCTGACCGACCCGAACGGCGGACTGAGGCTCGGGAGAGGAAGGAGAGCGAGGTCGACACTGCAGAATCCTGACTATATAATATATTTGGCGCGTTTAGATCTTTCACGTGTAGCTTGGATGGTCATCCCCTGACGGAATAACTCGATCCCTCTCAGGACTAAGTGTCAGATTGCAATTACTCCTTCTTAACATAGTCTCCCTGGCACTCCCACTTGGGCGATATGCGTGCCGCCCTTCCAGAAGCCCGGTACGGGGAAGACGTCGTGTGTAGGACGCGTAAATGGACCAGTTAGCTCTTTCGTTTGTTGCGCTCGAGCCTTCTTCCGGCCTTCATGGCATCGTCTTGTCACCAGAGCTCTGTGATTGGTGGGCGGGAAAGTGCGGAAGATGCTACGCAAGTCTGCCCCTCTCATACAAAAGTCGCCAGAGCTGCTCTCATTTGGTGGGTCACAGGGTGTAATTTGTCACTTGAAACAATCGAACTGCTATCCTATGCCCTGTGCTTTTTGTGAGAACTAACTAGACCCCGCATCCTCTCATGTAGATCTCCACCCGCTTTTAAATTCTGAGCGTATATCCCCCAGAAGTCTTCATATTCACCGATCCCGACTTATCTATACCTCCTTCTCAGCAGCTCTAACAAAGGACGGCGGAAGTCAACGCTCAAAAATCATTTAAGGGCCTTAGGCAGGAAGCCGTACGTAATTTTTATATCCAGAGGCAGTACTCAATGCTTTAACTAAAAAGATCTGCAAATAAAAGAATATGCCCTTTAAAAGTGTGCCCTAGTCTACATTTAACAGTTTTGTCCATCACAATTTTCGCGTGGAGAGTGGGAAATGACTGACCATCGGACTCAACACACATCTGTACAGGGTGGTGTTTTTCCCAGGCTGATTTGAATGTAGAGTGTGCCATTGCGCAGGTAAGGAGAGGGTTTGCCCATCTTTGTACAGAAAAGTGATCGCAATCCCAGATCAGGCAGACCCCATCCGATCTGCTTTTCACAGTCCCCTGCTCTCGGTCGATCCCAGATTCCTTTCTCGTCAGAATCGCAGGGATAGGGTCGGAGCACTCGGACAATGTGGTTGGCACAGCCGGTCTGATCCAGGATCGAAAAATATATATCCCGGTCAAAAGGCCACTGCAGGCAGGCATCATAATCGCCACATATTAGCCTTATATAGGCGCCGAACATGTAGGTTGAGAATTCCAGTTTT
>CACRXP010000095.1:0-19066 GCA_902702965.1 Spirometra erinaceieuropaei
TTTAACTGTCCTTCGAGAGCACTGACCAACCCGAAGCCTGCCCAAAAAGGCAAAGTTCGATGGTGTAACCACCACAGGATCGGCATTTGTAGTATCACATGGGGATAAATTCAGCCTGCCAGTGTTCGAGCTCGCCCGGAGTTTGGAACTGGCATTACCTAGCAACAGATTGCCCACTTCCACGTCTAATTCCAAAGAGGCGCCTCTACCCTTGAGCGGAACAGTGTAGACGGTAGCACCATTGACTCGGAATGATACACTATCACGGTACTGTCTGCACTCGGCTGGCGTAAAACTGATCAATGCTGTTTTGTGACCGGGGTTGTCGACTGTCTTACTCGACGGCTCCAGAACGCAAGGCTCAAAGATACAGTGGAAGGCAGAACACGAGGGTTGCATGCACTCAATGCTAATTGATTCGGTTTCCCCAGTATTGCGAAGGGAGATAGGCAGGGTTAGATTCTCGAAGCCAGCCGAGGTAACAAACTGATTGCCAAAGTCTAGTGAGTCCGGTGAAATTTCAATGGGTGGTGGCAGCGAACTGCCCGTCAGGTGGAAGCCAAAGGATGGCCCATCTCTCACAGTCACTAGGGCAAATAAGTTGTTGTCTAGGTATATGTGTCTGGGTGGACAGGCAGGATCTTTCTGGCGACCATGAGGGAGGAAGTGTGCACTCAAAGTTACTCGTGAGCCTGCGGCTATCAGACCATTAGATGGCTCAATAAAGACCATCTGGGAGAGGTTATTTGTCAACTTATTCATTTTCTGCGCGTTAGGTCGGGTCTTCTGGATAGGCCGGCGTAGCGAGTGAATAAGGGCGGTGAATTCGACGTCAAAGGTCCCATGGTTGATTAGCGTGATTTGGCGTACGCGTTCACTACCGCAGGCGACTTCGCCGAACTGTAGATCAACTAGACGGGATCGGAGAGCTGGTGAGTTATCAAACTTGCGTATTATGGTCAACGCGGCCTCAGTAGCAGTCTCGCCGAGGGAGGGTTCAAGAAGAAGGTCTACTCCACGTCGTTGGTTTTCGAAGTCGCCGTCCAGCCAGGCAGAGGTCTGCACAGTGAAGCTCTCAGCCTTCACATTTAATCTCATTGATTTTTTGCCCTTGACGTGACATATGAGATTGAAATTGAAGCGTCTGGGTTGTTTGGGGCAGAAACTGATTGTAAGTGGAAGCCTAAAAAGAAAGCCATGTTTAACTTAACGGGCATTCTCTCGGGATGTGCACCGAAATCAAATTAGCATTTATTAACTGTCTAATTCGCCCTACGTACTCTTTGTAAGGACTTCCCATGCATAGGCTTTTAGTTCATATCCAAGACTTTGCTCGAGGCTGATACTATATCTGTGAACAACTGACGTCATCTTAAATGGGCTCTACTAATTGTAAAGGTGAGGACGCAATTAGTTACGGTAGTTCACAAGAGAGATAGTTAGGTAGCGCTAGCTTCGGCCACCGTGGGCTGTTAAATTATAAAATAGGAAGACATTTGACAAGCTCTTTGCTCCCTACAACTCCTCCGTGATAATGCTTAAAATAAGGCAACGCAACGACGTGGGTGAGGTTTGGTCCGGCAGCCTCAGATGGAACAATGAAGCTTAAGACACCTATAGTATGGGGATGGTGGTAAAAGGGGGTTTTACGGATGGGGTCGCGGTTGAGGTCTGCTGGGCGAAGAAAATACGAGAAGTACCAGAGGAGTAGGTAAGGCAAAATGGATTGTTTAAGGGAGGCGACGGAAATGTACAAAATTAAAAGATGGGAAGGGATTTGTGAACAGGCTGCGGAGATAGCCGTGGTTGGCTGGAACAGGAGCAATCAAAAATAAACGAACAACCGGAAATGGGAACCCAGTGTCAAGGTCAGTCCGCAAATCGTGCGAAATAAACTTGACGCAGGAAGAAACGACGCAGGAAAAAGTACCGAAATGGCCACAAGAAATGATAAACATACATAGAAAGCGTAAGTCAGTGGTCTTAATTGTAACAAATGGCCATTTGGAGGTATCAGCAGCCTTCGAGACGGCTAAGGCAACGGGGGGGGCAAGGTAAATGATGACGTAACTGTGAAGTAGCCTAGATATTTAATTAATCTGAAGACGAAAGCGATTTAATTATTTCATTTGCAAACTGTAGACGAGTAAGCCGCATAGTAGAGTAGGACCGCAGGTGGACATGCGGACGGGATTTCGCAAAATACACGCTCGCACGCTTCAGTTTGTACCTCGTTCCCATATAAATGTGCAGACCCGATGAGAATTTATCGAAAACACGCGTATGCTAGCCAAATTCTCTTCTAAATTACACAATGGGGATTTTCGCAACTTTAAAACAGTCCAAAGATCCCGCGGTGTTAAAGGTACTCAGTGGGTGCCTACGTTTTAACGCCAAGCTTCTGGAGGCGAAAGTACTCGTCAAATTTATTGGGGACTGTATTGAGAGAAATGAATATCTAAGCCACTATTGGAGTGCGTAAGACATAGTCATACAGTTACTGCCTTCGTAACCCTGGCAAGATACGCTGGAAAACCAACTGGAAAGCATCCACGTAAAGATGGAAGAACTAGAGCGTTACGCTTGTCAACGCGCAGCCGTTCTTGGCATCCTGACAGAAAACGAAAGACTAGAATTTACCAACTACACCGAGTCTATAGGAGGAAAACGGGCAGATGCAAAGAGATCTTCATTCTTTCAACAGGTGCACAAAATGGAACCACAGTCAGGGCTTCCAAAAGACCCACATCGGTACGTACATAATTATTCTTCTATGGCTCTCGATAAAACATCAATTAAAGCATTGTCTCTTAGTCCTAAGTTCAGCATAACTCGCCGAAACGTCAGTCAGCTAGACTTCCAAACACAGTTCGGGAATATCCGCAGCCAGACGTACGATCTAAAGCCCATTACCACAGATAGTGTCCAACACTTAAAATCGACATTGGTGCATTGCAGTCGTCAATATCAGAGCAAAAACACAAAAAAGTCGGGGACTGCTAACAAAAGCTCACATACAGAAGCTAAAGCAACTGAGAGAGAACAGAGATATTTTGGTAACTAGACCGGATAAAGGAACAGGCGTAGTTTTACTGACAGATCTTATCGTGTGGCGAAAATATAGCCTATATTGTCAGACCAGAAAAAATGCAAGAAAGCCGACAAATAAAAAGATCCCATAGACGAAATAGAAGCAAAACCGATCGACTGCCTACGCAAACTCCATGCAGGAGGCTTCATAAGCGGAGATCCACAAGAATGGCCTACCAGTCCGCCCGATCTTTGACATGCGCAACTCCCCCTCTCCGGCAATAGCGAAGTGGTTAGCAGAGAAACCCAAACCTCAACTGTACCAACTAGCACCACATAGCTATCGGGACGCTTTCGAATTCATTGAAGACGTCAAAGACCTAAACCTAAACGGTATGATGGTGCTTTTACTTGATATCTTGTCAATCTACACAAACGTTCCGGTCATAGAGACAGTCGGGTACATATGTGAGTTCCCGTCGGTGCGTTCAACAGGATGAGAGCGTCCTAGCAACAGCAGAGGCGACTGCCATTGGGCTATAGAGGCCCGCCTGTGCGCGCAGAAGAACCTCATGCAGGCTCCGCGCCTGCCGTGGGCAAGGGTCGATTAACTCTATGCGTGTCTCCGCGCCCCCGTCCCCTACCTCCCCCCGCCCCTTGTGACACGGCCCCACCAGACCCTCACTGTCACTTACTCCTTCCTCTCCCCCCTCCCTCGCCCTATTCACATACCCCGTTCGTGTGAAAAGACGAACCGTAATCGATTGCTCTTATCGCTCACACGTTTCAGTTTGTACCTCGTTCCCATATAAGTGTATAGGCCCGATGAGAATTTATCGGAAACACGCGTATGCTCACCAGATACTCTCCTGAAATACAAAAGGCAATCAACTCGCCCCAAACTGCACAACACCTCCAAGCAAATAAATTGCTAACGTCGGGGGTAATCTGCCGATGTCGCCGGCCGATGAGACTGCAACTAATACGGCAGCATACCGATGGGTATGTATTTAGGTATAGCATACCGACGGCTATCTGTTTGACGTAAGCTGCCTCGCTTTCCTCGAAGGAACAGGGTCATCAAATGTGCGACGTCAGTTGATATAAATCGTATCACGGCATCTAAATGGTATAACATCTGGCGATATGTATGCTCAAAGGCCATCCTGGATGAGGTTAACCCAATAGGAGAGTCAGGCATAGAAGTACAAACTGACAAGACAATTATTAGCCGGCGTAAGTACAGTGTAGGGCGATGGAAGAGACAACATTGGATTACTGGCATGTATGATACGACACAGGAGAAGGCCCTCTTCAAACAAGTTGGTGACGGAAGTTGGCCTGCCCTGAAGGCATTTATAAGGAAACGGGTGGCCCCAGGCAATGGAGGCATACTCTCGCTTGCCGGAAAAAGGTTATCAACACCACACCACACCAATTTTGCGGATCCGATCAGTGGTAAAAATACGAACGCCATCGAGGCCTACTGGAGAAGACGGAGGTGAAAACTCCACCCAAAGGGTCCGATATCAGGAAGAGCACCGTGGGCCCACTTAGACGAAGCCCAGTATCAACTGTGGTTCGGCGTGAAGGCAAGCAATATGTCGGAAGTCTGAGAAATATTCCTTCAACACATGACTGACGCCTATCTGGTTAATGACAGAAGCCGAAGGTATACCTCTCATCTATATCAAATGCCGTGTGAGTAGACGTTTTACGCCGAAGACAGTAACCTAGGTGAAGTTCCCGTCAAACCGACGACGTACGGAAACGAATGGCCGCCCTGTCTCCGAAGTCCGACCGTTAAACGTAACTGAACAGCTTTTCCCATTTTTGTGCAACGTATAAGACAATATTACTGTTGTCTGCAGACGCAAATGCATTCTTCCTAATAGTAGTCCAGTTATAGGAAGACGGAGCAAGAAAGCATTGCGCACTGTGCATATGGAGATTCCGCACGTCAGTGTGAGGTAAGTCCATGAAGGAAAAGGCGCACACACTTCCGCAGACGCAGCCCCTCACTAAGGACGGCAAAAGGCGAACACACGGACCAGGAGTAGAACCACACGCGAATTCTACAGGAGATATGCACCCAAAGGAAGCCGTCTGTGATACCATTTCATGCAGAGCAGTACGGATAACAAAACTGCTCAGCTGGATACACGATTAGGAAGGGAAAGAGGACGCAAACCGAACTCAAAGCACCTGCAAGGAAGCAAATGTGTTAATGGTAACCTGGTTTAGTTGAAGGTGGCGTGTTCGCACTCTCCCCACGGCACAACCGCTTGTTGAGTGAAGATCGGAAGGAGAACGTATGCACGACTCGAATGCCGCGAACGGAAGCGTGTGCTAGATCTGCAGAGCAATGGTTTCGCTAAGGCAAACGGTAGGAAACCCCTGCAACTGAACAATACCGTTAAAATACCAAACCTACCGATTCACTTGATTAGGAAGGGGAAGGGAGCGCAAGCAGAGTTGCAAGCAGGCAATGGGATGTGCGTGTTAACCAACGTTCATTATGACTGAAGGTGACGTGTGAACACTCTCCCCGCGACAAGGGCACTAGTTAGATTAATGGTAGAGGGAATATGCAAACGCAAGGGGAAGGCGACAGAAGGAACCGTAACACAGCCATTGTCCCGATTAACAGAATAAAGAGGAACGCAATTACAAGTGAAAAGCAATGGAGTGAACTATCGTAATTCGCAGCTCGTGGGCGCGGCAGTGTAACTGGCGCAGTTTCACTCCGCCCAAGTAAAGTCATTAGCAATCCTAATGGGACACTCGGAGATGTAAACGCAGGTGGCGTGTACCCACTGACTCCTGCGACACATTCACTCGCTGTGAGGTAACCGTCAAAGATATCATGTCCTCCCAACAAAACCGTTAAGATATCAAACTTAGCCACTCGCTGGACAACAGAGAGCAAGCCGAGCTCGAAGCACGCTCAAGTAAGCACGTACGAAGTAACGCTTGGTGTAACCGAAGGTGGCGTAAACACACTTTCCCCTAGACGCAACCTCTAGCTGGATTAAGAGAATTAGGAGAGTCCAACCGCAACTGAAAAGCCAAGATGGACAGCCGGTTGTACCATGATGTAAAGCCGATGTAATCACGCCTACTCAAATTGTTTTAGTAGGCTAAACTTGTGGTATCACTCCAGGAAAGTGTGGTTTAATGAAGTTGGTGGTCCTCGAGCGCTCACAAGGCATCCACCCTGCACACAAGTCGTGTTAGGAAGCAAGTGATCACGCGAACACGCGCGCGTTCATCTCCAAGACCAGTCAACCACAGACTCTGCATGTGGGACGCACGCTCAGACATTCGCACCCTCACCACGATTGTGAAGAGGAGCGGCGCAGGCCTAGAACTGGCCGCGGGTCAGGGGGCTCTGGATGCCACCCGAATACACATCTCCTGCTGGCGTCTTTCTTTTTCCGTCCATAACGGAACTAGACAACAGGGATCTTGAAGTTAAAGGCATCTCCAGTATTCTATCAGCCATAACTTTGGAGTCACAGCCCCTCTCAAAATAAAATTTAAATGATGGATAATGGAGGTTAGGTGGAAATAAGCGTTATATAAGCGGGAACATTGGGAGCGGTCGAAGTGAAACAGCAAAAGCGTGAGAATAAAAATCTCGTTTAGGTTTCGCATGTTTTTTTTATTTACAGCATGCCCTAAACAAACTGTGCTATGCGTTATCGATGGGAATTACCAGAACGCTGCGCTAACCTTGCATGCTGTACGTGGCAGTCAATTCGCTTAAATTTCTGGGCATCAAATCTAACCGGATGCGCTCACTGACAACTCTAACAACAACATTAGCCTTCAATCACGGACCTGACAGTTAGGCATTGCATCACTATACAAAACCCAATTTTGTTTGCGTGAGAAAGCTGCACTTATAGGACTTAAAAAACCACACACCTTTCGCCTGGTTGAAGGCGACCTCGGCGAGGGCATACTGTGAGCCGATTGGTCAGGTTCTCGCACAGACAGCTTTTGTCTGAAATTGCAAAGTCGTATGCGGCGTCCGATTCCCTATTTATCAGGCAGACTTCGGTACGTGACACGGTGTGTCCCACCAGTGTAGTTGGCAGAGTAAAATTGGTACGGTCGAAGGTAACCTTCGGTTCCCGGGTGCGTCCCACTACCGTGAGTGGAAATGCTGCATCAAGTTCCGGTATCCGTACCTCCCATTTTGACTGAACAGTCTCCTGAAGTTGTCCGGTGAAGGTGACCTCAATCTGTGAATAAAGTGAGGTCAAGTCAGAAGGCACGAATTAGTTGAAGGGAATTAATACAAGATTGGTTTCCGCCTCTTTTGATTTCACGTTTAGGAATGATGTCGCAGAAGTAAACAGTACTGGATATCGTTTCAGCAGAACTGAAATCTCCTTGGCGCCTATGCTATTTGAAAAACATCTACGTTTTTCATCAAAATAAACGTTTCCTGTAGCCCCTGAACGGACGGTTGCAACGAATGGCGAAGGATAAGAAGCAAAGTTCAGTGAGTGACCGATCTCATCAAATGTTGGCCAAAATTCTGGACTGCGTTTCCGATTAGGAAGGATTACTTAAGTGGGGTTGTTATACTGATTATAATGCAGCAAAACCCTATAACATTTCGCACTCGCCAGGATGTCGGCTTTTAAATACACTCCTTTTTGACCTCCTGCAGAAACCATACTCGTCAAAAATGACTACTTAAGTAGCATGCATTTTTCTATTGATTTTCGACAGTCTTCTAATATATTTTATATTTGGAATTGGAACGTTTTTGATTTCAATATTTTATATTTGTATTTATATTAATTTATATTGCTGATTGAAGCGAAAATGCGCGTTTCAGGATATAACTGAGAAAATAAGGCGATCACAGGAACCATGGATTTATTTGCCTGACGTTCCGAAAGCAAACAAGCTTCCATCATCGGAGGTGGGTTGCGTACTGCACGTCACAGTATTTAAGGGTTTTCTTTCGTGCTTTTTTGTCTCTGATGATGGATTCGAGTAGGAATCCGAGACGTCAGGCTAATAAAGTTCTTGTCCCGGCGATCGTATCTCCTTCTTCAAGACTACTTCCTGGGGCTCGTCTCTTCGCTTCTATTGGCGAAGTTTCAGTTGTTAAACAACAGCACAATTAATAGTTCACGAAGTACTCAGCCCTGTTGAGTTTTCATATTTTCTTAGGTGGTGAGGCCCTTTAGAGTGGTGACTGGCTACTGCGTGGGTTCCAGCCGAATTCCGTCACAAGTTTTATTTAAACGTGAACGGGAATTCATCGACGTAGTTAGTGGAAGACAAGCGCCTCCTGAGGTTTGAGGCCAGCTGGGATGTTTATTCAATGACTGCAAAAAGTCCGCTATCGTATTGATGAAATACGCTAGGTTGTCAACTTATCAACAACACATTAGCGGGCCATTTAAAATCACCTGCTCACTGATTCCGGGTTCCAGTGCCAAGAAACTGGGAGAAAACGAGACGATTTCATCCCGTTTCACTGCGGCCTTTTCGGTATTACGAAAGTGAATCCGGTAGCACGTCTGACTAGTGTTCGTAACGAGGAGATTCCTAAGAGAAAACAAAAGTAGAACAAGGCTGCCTACACACATTTCCATTAAATGTTTACAGCAGTATGAATTGGTAACAATGAGTTCGAGCATCTGAGGATCAGCGTTCGTGATAAACGAATTGCGTTTATTTAGAGCATACGCTCCCGGTAATAAGGGAGGCATATTCACCCGTAGCAGTCTCAAGACGGTACCCTATGTACTAAGCCCACATCCCCAAGCTCCTCTGAGTCCCTAGGGCCAAAGTGCAGTTGCCGGACAGGGGTCGAAGTAATGCCAAGTTTCCGACGATTGCATGGCAAACAGCAGTATAGCATGTAAGAGGTGAAAGGTATTGCCTGGTCAGGCATCGGCCAGTATGTCGACCGGATCTTTGTTTGGCTGGGCCAAGGCATGCTACGGAGAACGCCGGGAGGGCAGTCTAATCCATTTTACCTCGATTACCCTCCAGGTGTCCAACAGTGCCGGGGATATTAGTCATCCTCGATCTAGACAGGCTTTGTGCCTTGTCCTTCCAACTTAAAAACAAAGTTTCTATGTAGTTTTCTAGGTCTGATAAAAATTTATTTTTTAACAAATTCCCGCTAAGTCGTCTTCTGAATAAATGGAATGGAAATTTGGTATTACCCACATTTGGGACTTGTCTCTCCCGATGTTTCAAAAATGAACCGCGATTCTTCGGTCTAACTTACTCGGTTCCACTGCACACCACACTATTAACGATGCTGCATCAACCTTAGAGCGCACAAGTACGCGTCCTGTACCTCTGCTGATGGATGAATTTATTCAACCGCTGACTGAGCGAGAGCAACTGTCCAAAATTGGTCCGGTTTTTAATAGTATTAGGGCGGATAAGTACTAAAAATGACACTTTTGCATCCTTCCTTGGGAAGGCTGTTTAGTTTATATAGAGCCCGATAATAAGTAGAAACGATACGTACTACTTAAGCAGTGCCTCTTTGATAACACGGATACAGATACGACTGGAAATATGTCCACCCAGAAGCTGAATATTATCGCGTACGAGTTGCTTCGGGGGTATCTCCCGTTCTGATCAGCATTAAAATCTTATTTTGCGAGGACTTTAGAGGTGTAGGCAAGTTTTGAGATCGCAGTCAATCTTCCACGAATTTCGACGTCAACTATATATGTTAGAGCTCAGTCACGAAACTAACCCTAATGAGAGTTTGGGGCAAGACGGAGTCTTGAAGTTTTCGAAAAAGTCATTTTACTTCTCACCGGTTGGTATGGTTACTTAGAATTCTATTTGGCAGTAAAAACAACCATCTTGAAATTACAAGTGAAGTTTGGCAAATTTGTGACTTTCCCTACCTTGAGGCCCTCGAACCCACTCCGACTGCACTGAGCTCAACTAAATGTGCGTCCGCGTCCGGAGACTCCAATGACAGATGGGAAAGAGTGTCCAGTTCTGTCCAACCACCATCAAGGCTTACTGTTGAGAATTTTATGACTCTATCGATCGCAACGCCGAGTAGATTAATTGGCCAGTAACCAGGCTCTGTTGGCGTTTCTCCTCCTTTCGATTGGGCTAAGTTTTGTGAGGAGTTGGACGCTCCGACTGTCATCGGAGTTTTTGCGAGTGCAGTCGTCTCGGTATTATCAACACGCAACGTTACAAGTTCGGAGTACTTTCTGGCCTCCTTGGGACAGAAGTTTATCTAGAATGAGAGATAAGCAAAGCCATCAGGGATAATATAGACTCGTCCATTTTAGGTTGCATCAGCTGCATACTTGAACTCTCTTAGTAACTCTCAAGTTTAACCTGACAAACGCAAAAAAGACGCAACAAGTACTCAAAAACCAGTTTAAATATTCGCATCGTCGAAGTTAAAAGGCAACGTTCGATGGATAAAATAGCGATTTCTCAAAGTTATGTTTGAATACTGAACTTATCCCGTTTCAAAGCGTACTATGTCGGCCAAACCACAGGTTGCTGCTTTAGAGGACTAAAGGAAGTAGTCAGATGCTGTCATCTCGAGGTCGGGTAAAGGAAGTGGAATTGAAAGTCTAAAGAAAAATAGAATCGCCACCGGACGCTGTCCCAAAAAGCGAGACGGAGGTTTTCAGGAAAGTTAATCTAAGAACGAGTTGAGGCATTTATAATGGCATATCATATACCAGTTCGACCATTGTTACCGTCGATGTCCACTGTGTGTCTCATAGAAGGATGGGCGAGGCGACGATGAATTGCATGTGAGTTAGTTTAAGGTGCTAGTAGACTTGCGATGCGCCTGCTACACACCCCCCGCTCCCTCACTCATCTGAGCCCGTTGTCAAGACGGAATCACGAAAGACCAAAGGTGGGATCGGTCGCAGTGGCCGACAAAAATAAACAGCTCGTCCGCGCCTGTCACACGCACCTGGTGGGCGCCCGATGAACCAGGTTCTAACACATAAGAAAAAAAATACTGAGATTCCATTTGCGTGTGTGGCTGAACTAAGAAAGAGCCATTGCAGTCTGATTCTCCCTTCGGAGAGGAGAGGACTGAGTTGCCCCGTTAGTTGGCAGCCTTCCTAGCCACGGCCTTTGGCGCACTGTGGTTGATGGGGCTAAAACATCCCGTCTGCGCGTGCCACGCACACGACCTGCACCCAACAAAACGCCAGGTCTTTAAGCAGAGGGGTGGGTTGCTCAAATCTCACAAGCGCTAGAGTGCCATAGAGACCACATGAAGAGGAAACCATAGGACACGCTTCCCACTTGCATGAGAAGTGCCTATTCCGTGCCTGTGGTGGGTGACGTGAGATGGGTTAGTGTATGATCGGCTGGTGGGAAGATGTGTGATGAGAGGGTTTGATGTGCAATTAACCGCAGATTTGCATAATTGCGCATGTGGCGGAGTAGGTCCACGCGGTGACTGAATTTGCGTGAACCGTGCGGGAAGGTGAGGCGGGTGCGCCGGGTATATATTGGTGTTCCTGGTATCGGTGCTCTTAATTCAATGGATTCGCAAGTGACCGGCCAAGTTCATCTGTGATGTAAAGGTACAACCGCAATTAGGACAGATTCGGAGGGAGTCCACATTGCTGGTGGTGTGAGAGGTGATGGTGAGGATGAAGGCGGTACTTAGCGCGACATCAGGAGCGTTCGGGCCGGTGGTGGGAGCGGGTAGAGTGGTAGTCACCGTCACCGATTGCCTTTGATTATAAATTTTTAAAGCGCACTCATTTGGAGTCCTGATCCTCCTTGATTGCAAGTTCCGCCGCAGCCTTCAGTCGCCATTGGTGATTTACTTCCTGCATGCTTCGTTGTCGGGTTTGCTGTCTTGGTATTTTGCTCCGCTCTGGTTGGTTTGGAATGAATCTTACTTACGCTGCTCACGTAGCCACTGAATTACTGAGACAATAAATGTTGTCTTTGTATTTTTTTCTCCACGAATGATGCTTTAGTGACTGAGTACTGTTTTCCATTCTAATCTAAAAATTCAACCTTTTCAAAAACCATTCAAATAGATCCATCTTCAGTATTCTTGGGCGCGTATTGCCTAAGCCACCATAGAATTCCTAGTAACCATTCATGATCTAAAAATACGAATTATCCCTTAGATTACAGCGTCTGTTCACCATTGAGCAGCTAAATAGTAGCAAATGTAAGCTCGGAACGCTTAACCCAGCTAGAGAGTTAAACCACAGTGGGGATTGCTGTACTTGTGTGCACAATATGACTAAGTCCTCGTAACTTTGCGTAGGTCACCATCTTCAATCCTCCTCACTACTTGGGTAACAGGGCACTAAGGGAACTCCTAGAAGACGCGGACGAACCACAGTCCACAAAAGCTGTACGAAAAATTTCCTCTGAAGCAATTTTCGTTCAAGAGATGACCAATTGGTCGTAGTGAAAGGTCGATTGGCAGGGAGCCTAGCAGCTGAAAAAGCGGCATTACTGGGTGGGATCGCCGAGGTGGTGACTACTTGGCATAACAGATGCACGAGACTAGCTTCCAGACGACGGCCCAGTTAGACGTCAAGTTCATACTTCCGCTGCTTACGAAGACGCTCAAACATATGTTGCTTATTATAGGCAGGCTGGAAAGAACGGTGCGCAGCCTCCACTGACAATCTGCCAGACAGACAAAATGACCTGTTCCTGTACAGGCGCTGTACTAGGTCCACCGGTTTCAGATGATGGGTAGGTGAAATTGCCCTTTGGAGTGAGCGTGCTCGACGAGACTCTGCTTCTTCAGAGATGACAGTTCGTTGTCCACTGTTCTGAACATGTCACTTGCGAAGATTCAAGTTACAACTGGGCAAAAATAATAACGATTAGTTTTCGTGGAGGTCCTCATATGTGGATACAAATGTGATATGTTCGCGGTTCAGTTTCGCAAACACTACTTCGGTTCAGAGGTAAAGTGACCATGACCACATCACTTGCATCCAATTAGCAAAATATGCCAGAAGAACACAGCGAAGATGAGACAAATTTCGTGAAAGCTCCCTCCCTTACCGAGAAGAAGTGCGCTGAAAAGTTCATTCAAAGTCGCCCCTGGAAATTACTGACCTCAGTGCTGAAAGAATTGAGCCATACGCAGATATTGACCGCGTACTTTACACAATGAAACGGAGTAAATCAACATTTGCTGCTGATAAACTATTGTCGAACGCTCCATCGGACATCTCGATGAGAAAACTCAGCGAATATTCTCAGGGAAAGCAACGACTGTCGTGAGTGTGATTAGTCGAACACGTGCAAAATAGTCGCTGGAAGCACAAAATAAGGTGAGAAGAGAAAACCATATGAGCATGCGCTTATTACTCAACACCGTGGGACTCATGTAAACACATGTCAGTCATGTGTCGGTCTATCCTGATGGAAGAACGGTAGGGGGCATTTCCGTTTTTGGAGCTTAGAGTAAACAATCGACTCAGACGACTAGTAATCAATAAACGGGAAACTTTACCGGACGGTCATAAGAGCTTATTTGCTCTCATCGGTTAGTGATACCTATGATTGTAGGCTCCATGGCCGGATCTGAACTCCAGTCGACGCATCATCGGGCAGTTGTTGATGTTCCTGGCGTAGCACCGTACTTTTGGCAGAGGAAGTGCTGTCGATTGAGCTCTGAAGGCGCTTAGGAGTTTTGTCCCAAAGTATCTTTCGAACCCCGGTCACAGTGTGGACCCAATTTCGGCGTTCGATGGCTTCTTTCGAAGAGACGCAGTCTATCTCCTAAACTACTCAGACGTCACTACAACGCGTAGACCTTAGGCCTGCAAGAGGACGACGGGTATGCTCAGGTTCACGTTTACTGGTAGTAGGTCCCAGTTAACGGTCTCCGCTGAGGGTTTCAGTGACGGCAGTCGTCCCGGTGGGGGGGTGTGCCCATATTATCATTTTTAATTAATCCTTCCGCCTTGTTCATTGTGTTGTTTCCAGAATAGAAGAGTTGCCTTATGGCTGGTTTAGGATGTTGTCACCGAAAACTGATTTCTCATCTCCGATGTCACATACATATGTACGCACCACTCCTTAGTATGTGCGACCCTTAAATTCTGCCTCATTAGACTGGTTAAAATGAGTAGTAGAAAATACTAGCTTACATATCACTTCATTTTGACTCGTCATCTGAAAAATGCTATACCATATTGAAACTCCATTTTCCTAAAAACGACCCTAAGATATGAATCGTACGTCATGCCTTTCGGGAGAATATCTTTATATCTATTCGCGTACTGAAAAGGAGAGGGAAAAGTGTGCAGATGTAGAAGTTGTGCTATTTTGAGAGAAAATAGTTGATGGGATTTGCATTCGGTCACGCGTTAAGCAATGGGAGGCATCATCGTTTTTGGCTCGTTCGAATAGCCATTTGTTCTTGGCCGTACGTTTAACGATGTCTACAAAGTACTCACGTACATTTGTCTGCACTTGATGCATGCTGACAGGCAACCAAAAGCAAACTTACGTCAATTTGCTGAGTCGCTCCTGGTAAGACAGTACCTTCAATCGGATGAATACGGAATGGCGACTCCTCACGAACAGCCTCAGGTATTTGACCGACAGAATCAAAAGACTCGGGCAGTGTGCCGGGATTTGTATAGGACTTCTCCGCATTGTTAGTTGGTTGCGTGAAGGCAAACTTCAGTGTAACGAAACCCTTATTACTGATAGCTACTCTGGGAGCGGAAAAGCGAGAAAAAAACAGTAACTAAACTACATTTAACAATGCGGAAGACAATACAGGCGGCTTCGGAGCAGCCAAAAAATATTTGAAAATGATATCCCTACATTAGAGTCTTCAGGCATAGGTTCCCGTCTCCAATTACGCTCTCTCTTATAGCAGTAGCCAGTTCCATCTAGAATTATCACTGCTTTTGAATTCATTCGTTACCATAAGGGACAATCGCAATCAAGATACTATGAGTTAAATATATGCTGGTTTAACTGAAAACACAATCCACTAAAGATGGACGATGTATAGCGAATAAGCTGCAGGAGTGTGAACTCAGCGCGCAGATTGATGGGTTTATTGTACACAGAACCCAGGGTTGTCCTCTCAGGTGTCCAAGGTGAAGTGAGTCGAGTTGCCGAAAGTCAGCGCATCTGGAACGGCTCGCCGCAAGGGGGCGAATGCCCTTACGGTAGCGAGGCTGTGGACAATGACGCCGGACATGGCCATAGTGGCTGCCCTTCAACATATGCTCGAAATCCAGTGCAGGTTGAGCTGCCAACAGAAGACCGAGTCTGTATATACGCTTCAATGAGCGGAACAATTGATGTAAATTCAATGGAAGTCTGCATGCTCAGATTGAAAATACAAACTCTCTAAACGAACAATGCAACAAAATTTTGTTAGCATCTAACACTTATGCTGCTGTATTGCGCTGAAAACAGGCGATTAAAGAATTTGTCGCAAATCTCCTTCCGAGTTACGTATCCTCTGCATTATTTCCTTTGAATTACAGGTCAGTTTGTGAAAAAAGAACTGAATTAGACTCATCGGAAATGGAGTCAAAGTAAAATTGATTAGTTAAGCATTCGGTAGTAGGCATTTTCTTCGCAGATGTGAAATATATAGGATATATAGGGATTGAAAACAAGAAGTGAGGAATGCTTCCCACCCAGTCGGCCGCCTCGTTACGCGGATGGTATACTGCAGGTAACCTATATTCGCGAAAAAGCGAGTTACAGGCAGAAACACGCGCGTTATGCTCCTAACTGCTGTGAGCGAGCTTTACTGCCCTAATTTTCAGACGCAGTTGTTGCGCGGTCGCAGACCTACTCACAGGCAAGCCGCGTCAAAGTTCGCAGTTGCCTAGCTAAAATACCACGTGGTCATAAGTGGCATGATCTTTCCTGGTCGGTTTACGACAACATAGCAGCGCCTCGTGCCTCTGATGCACTCCCTGTCTCTATCGCTTTCTAATGTTGGGATACAAGGCCACACGTCAGGCTAGTTGAGCGATTACTTTAGCAATCAGTATCTTTTCTCATAGACCAGATTATTCTTTCTGAAACTCTCAGCAACAACCCGACTTTGGACCACGTGAGACTGATTATGGGATAGTAAAATGATATTTATACACCTTTTGAAGTTCTTTCATAATGTCTGCTGTAGTGCACAGATATCAGAAATGCATACCAAACATTTACTTTGAAAATATTGCGGTATATGTACCTATGCTACACAATTCAAGTAAATTCTCCTAGTTGACTCCTTTATTTTCTTTATCTTGTGTCTGATATTCGAGCATGTTGAGTTACGAAGTCAAAGCTTTTTCAGAATTTTGGCTGTGAGTAAAAAAAATTTGGAACTAGGATGCCGTTTGGAAAACTAGCGAAGTCGATATTTTAAGTGTAATCATCTCGCAGAATGTGCTTCAGCAGAAAGTGCAAGTTTCTATGGCTTTGCCTACTGGATTTCGAATTAATTTGTCTCGACGCCTGAACCCCCATACTATTGAGCCAATGATTCGAGAAGGCTTGGGCAGTCTTTGGGACAGTAGAAATCACATAAGGAAGCTTTTGCTATGAGTTGTCTCAGAGAGGGCGTCTGAACGCTAGTCGTACAGGACAGTGGTATTCTCATCTACTGTGTCAGCAGCTTATTTTGTTGAGCTTGATTACTAGGAAACTTGCCGTTATTATTTTTTTCTTACCGATTTCGTTCTATTAAACTTACAGATCAAACTGAGGATCCTAATTCATATTATATAGTTTTGCAGATAGTTTGTCATTTTGTTGGAGTAATACGTAAGTTATATAAAATCTTACTGTCTCCGTTGACTGTCACATATCTGCACTTCTCCAAAGTCCATTTCGCTGGCATCGCACTGAAAATGTGCATGGTCAGCGATCGCGGAAACAAGAAGCTCAACCGGTGCCTCTGGCTGGTCGTCAGTGTGTGGTGACTCGGAAACATCAGTCACATTTCGCTGGATGCTGACGGAATCCATGGGGCCGCTGCTCTTGTGAGCACTTCGATGACGTCGCAGGGTGGTGTCCGGATTGACCGTTTGGGCGGGTACTTCAGAGACAGAGTTGCTGGGCAAAAGGCTTGGCATCTGCCTGTAAAGTGGAGGCGTTTGAAGGTGTAAATTATTTTACCTTACTTGGAAAAGAGGGAGCAGAGGCAATGAAGGTTAAATTTACCAAATGTACACGCGTTGTGATCACGGGCGCATGGAATGACCGTCGACATATTGGCCACTGCCTGTCCACCACCCCGCATTCTGCCCTGTTCCTTCAAAAGTATTTCCGTTTCGGATCTAACAAAAGGGTTCTACAATCCGCAGACGTAACGTATTATTTCAAACTGCATATATATATATATATATATATATATGAGATGGTACCGACAAAGACAAGGGAGACCGGAATGGCCATTTCTGGCTTATTAGCCGTCATCAGCCAGTCATACCCAACCCCAAGTGTGGATCACTTGAGATTCGAACATGGGATTTTTGGTCACGGAGTTTGACGCTCTACCATTGAACCACGGGCCCGTTGTTCTGTCGGTTGTGATCGGGAATATTAATTATGACAGTGGGCGCTCGCCGATCAGGTTACGGAACATGCTTGCCGCAACCTGATCGGCGAGCGCCCACTGTCATAATTAATATTCTCGATCACAACCGACAGGACAACGGGCCCGTGGCTCAATGGTAGAGCGTCAAACTCCGTGACCAAAGATCCCGGATTCGAATCTCAAGTGATCCACACTTGGGGTTGGGTATGACTGGCTGATGACGGCTAATAAGCCAGAAATGGCCATTCCGGTCTCCCTTGTCTTTGTCGGCTCCATCTCATCTATGTCTACTACTAGTCGCTGTGTGACTGCCTGCGAGGGTTCTAGTATGAGCCCCAAGGCACAACGGAACGAGCATGTTCCGCAACCTGATCGGCGAGCNGGCCTCTGGAAACTTGGGAGCCATAATGTCAATAAAAGATGTATCGGTCGTAAAGGGGATGCCACAATTTCAGGAAACCTTGTTTTGGCCAGCCAAAATAATATGTCGGTGATTTTCTTCCTGAAAAGGAGGGTCGCACGACACAGCATTGGCTAGAGAGGACAGGGGAGACAACGATTAGATGTCAAAGTTGAGGTGCTAGAAGTGCTTACGCTGGCTCTCGACCCTGGCAGTTATCACATCGCGAATAGAGTCACGCGGAGTAGGGAACCTACCACTAAGTCGACGAACAAATTGTTGAGTTTCCGTGTTTTGTCAATGTTTGAGTTCACTTCCCTGAAGATGGCCACTTTGGCACGATAGTTTTTCCAGTAATTTATGGCAAATTTTGCTACCATTATCCTAAGCTGGCGGAAGGAACCCTCGGTGCGAGACATAGCTGACGCTGTCTGGGCAGAAAACTGTAAAAGTTCTGAGCTGATACAATCACAACAATGTCGCTGGGAGAACCTGAAAACTCCTCCAGTTGCCTCGCAGACTTAGAACCTCAATCGTGAACTACTGCATTCTTCTCAGACTCCGGCAGTAAAACGAGATCGGATTTTTGTCGTGGTTTCGCGTCCATGGAAGACGTCTTCAGCACCGATTAGAAGTAAAATGTTAAGCTCGTGAAAGTGAAGACACAGTTTGCCTAGCGGATGTTACCAAACTCTGTAGCACGCAACATTTTCTACCACGAGCCCAACTACTAAACACAGAACCAGCTAGACTGTGGTCAATCTGGCTGACTGTGCGACTATTGCTTAAATACCAGGTTGGCGTAAGTTTGCGGCAATTATGGATACACGCATTAGTGATAAACAGTCGTTTATAGTTTACGAACCTTAATCCATTTTTAACATTAGTGCGTCGAGAGTCAAACCCGAGGCAAACAAGGCAAGTTGTTCGAAGTGTCGCCTGGCCCATTCCGATCATTCCAATCTGTGATACCAATAAGAAGACCACGGCTGAGGAGTCCTTCAACCAATTTTAGTGACTGCGAGAAGGTTTCTCTATACATTCAGTCTACAACTTTCGTGTACAGAAAAAGA
>CACRXP010000095.1:31659-42292 GCA_902702965.1 Spirometra erinaceieuropaei
TGTCACCTGGTTAGGGGAGGGGGAACGGAAGCGCAGGGACATGCATGCAGTTAATCGATCGTTGGCCACGGTAGACGAGGAGCGTGCAAGAGGTTCTTCTGCGCACGTATGACTGGCTTCATTAGCCTAACAGCAGTCGCTTCTGCTGCTGCTAGTAAGCGCTGATCCATTTGCTTAGGTTGGTTAGATGGGACCTTGTAAATCACGTGGAAGGCTTCGTTGAGGTCCACATGATGCCTAGAATCAACCATATTTGCGAGGATGGAACTGTATATGCCCTTAAATTCACCTTTCCTCAGCCATGCTAGCAGGTGTTCTCGTACTCTTATGGATAGGCGCTGACTCGTACGATCAATATAGCCTGCTCCACAGGAGCAAATAAAAGCCTAAATGTACATGGAGGTGGCCTGAGCTGATAGCCCATCCCAACCTCATCCGCGTAAGACGGGGTTGGTCGATAACAATAATTGAACTCTTGCTGCTGGGAAGGTGTGTGAGACGGCATGGTCAAGGCGTCCTCTCAGGAGTTCACTCTTCGCGTCCCCTTGAAAGGGGACTTTGATGAACAGAGTTTTCTTTTCCCCCGTCGGCATGATGGGCTCCGCCGGTCGTTCGGCAAGATTCCTTAAAATGAATTTGTCAGAATACCCGTTCTCGAGAAGCAGGTACCGGATTTTTTTTAAGTTCATCATCAATGCTAGCTGGCGAGCAGATTTTGCGTCAGAAATACCTATTTTTGGTGGTTGGTTGACAGGAATTCACGCATGTAGTCGGTTATTTCTATGACCGGAACGTCTGTGAAGCGTGATGAGGCATCCAGGGAAACCATCACCACATTGTTAAGGTTTCGAGTTTTGACGTCTTCGAAGGTGTTCCGATAGTTTTGTAGTGCGAGTTGCTACTGTAGACGTTTGAGTTTCTCTGTTAACCACTTTGCTATCGCATGATTGGGGAAGCTAGGCATGTCCAAGATCAAGCGGAACGGTAGGCCGTCCTTACGGATCTTGGGTAGACCGTACAACTGAGACATGTGTGTGCCTACTGGGCGGAGGTTTTCGAGATGCGATCGCTTATGAAGCCTCCTGCATGGAGTCTGCGTAGACAGTCGGTCAGTTACGCTTCTACTTCATCCGTGCAATCTTTTTCTTTGTCGCTTTTCTTAAATTTCTTCTGGTCTGACAATATGGACTGTACTTTTGCGACGTAATCCGGTCTATTCATTATAACCACGCCTGTCCCTTTATCCGGTCTAGTTAACAAAAGATCTCTGTTCTCACCTAACTGCTTCAACTTCTGCATGTATTCTTTTGTCAGCATCTCCCGACTTTTTGTGCTTTTATTCAGATATTGACGAATACAATTCATCAGTGTTGATTTCAAGATTTGGGCACTATCTGTAGAAATTGGCTTTAGATTGTGCGCCTGGCCCCAGAGATTATCAAACTGTGTTTCTAAGTCCAGCTGATTGACTTTTCGACGAGATAGGCAGAACTTAGGACCAAGAGACAATGCTTCAAGTGGTGGTTTATCGAGAGCCATAGAAGAATAAGCATGTAAGTATCGATCTGGGTCCTTCGGCAGCCCTGATTGTGGTCTCATTTCGTGCCCAGCCAGTTCGAATATTCACAGGCAACCCCATTGCAAGACCTCTCACTGTTTTATTTCTTTTTCAGAATGATTATTGTTTGCAAATCAGCGTTCAATAAACCCTGTGTATGACCAGCATACAGGCAGTAGCGCTTGGCTCAGGGGATGCGATACATTTCGTTTGTTTTCTGGTCTTTGGGAATGGAATTCTTAGTTCGAGACAGCGGTGCTCGTAGAGAGGATGCCGTTTTGCTGCGATGTGAATATCGAAGCGATTTAACTGCCGGACGATTATTTCAAAGGCTCCCTAAATATAATGCAAGGAGTGGGATTTTGTGCCACAATTTCTCCGTTGGGGCTGGGACCCTGCGGTTGTGACTGATGCCTCAGGCAGTTCTTTGAAAAACTAATCGGACATCCGTTATATCGAAACAACCGATACAGGTAAGCAAGCTTTTTATTAAGGAGATCGTCACTGTTGTGCAGAGCCCCTGAAGCAATCTCCCAGCAGTTAAATCGTTCTGGTGCTCACGCATCCTCACTACGCACAGCACCATCACGAATCGAGGATTCCGTCCCAAAGGAGCAACAGACAGACGTAATCCATCTCATACCATGCGCACCTTGTTCCTGCATGCATGTTGGTCTTACGGGTCGACGCCTGGGCACCCATATTAATGAACACAAACTAACGGTGCGTCAGTGAGACCCCTGTCCCTTATCCTTCCACACACTCGAGTGCGACCACCGATTCAAACGGGATGACACTGAGGTCGTCGCAATGGCCAACACAAAACGAGCAAGAGAATTTCTTGAGGCTTGGCATTCCACTGCGGGTAGTATCTACCACCATGTAGACCTGGACGCCCAGCACGAGGGCCTACGTTCACGACTTGCTGATATTTGCTCCAATTCCACATCAACGACGGATAACACCGCCGCCCTGGATCCAACTCCAGCACAGGTAGCCGTACTTGTTCCGCCTCCTCTCCCTTACCAGCCGAGAAATCAACCATGATTTCGCAGCCATTCCTTCACACGCCAATGGTCCGTCTGTTAAGCCGCGCCAACTGTTCTAGTGTGCCAGGTCTAACTTTCTTTCTTGTTTTCATTTCGCTTGACGGCGAGTTGGAGTCACCAGCTCAAAAACCCACGAGTACAACTCAATTTTTCCGAAGAATATCTTCTCTTCTTCATCGTGTCGGCTTGGAATGCATACCACTTTTGATCTACATATGTTTACATATATGCTAGAGAGACGATCCCCGATCGTTGTTACGGAACTCACTCGTCCCGTTGTACCCTGGGACCTTCTATCTCGAGCCCTGCCAGTAGCCGCATATCGACGCGTAATATAGGTGGAACAGCATTAGTGGTTGGGGCGTTGGACTTCTAACCAACATTTCGTGCGATCGAGTCTCAGGTTTTGCACACCTCGGAGTCGGGTATAGTCGGCAGATGACGGCTAATAAGCCACAAATAGTCATTTTCAGTCTCCCTTGCCTTTGCCGCTAATGCTCTTCTGAATATATACATATATCAACATGAGGGAAGATATATATATATATATATATATATCGAGGTGATAATTTCAGAAACTATTCAATGCAGCACATGGAGTCAAACTCCCGGGACATGACATTTTAGGTCCAGACCCAAAATTTTAATCAGGATTCGAGTCTGCAACAATCAGCTACTATGGGATAACCACGTAGAGTTCATATGCTAGAAGCCTCATAGAGAACCCTGGTGGACCCACTGAGGAGTTGAACCCCACTCAGCTGTGTCAGACAGAGGCAGAATATCGGCGAAACACGCGTCTGGGCTTTTAGTTAGTACATGTGTCAAGAGTACGACATAGCATACATACATCATACATACATACATACATACATACATATACATCAAGGCAAACAAGCCCGAAACAGTTTTTTTATCAATCTACTCTTCCCTGAATCTGTCGTCTTCCATCCGATATATATAATGGTTTGAACAAAAAAAACTGCTCTGCATGATTTTATATATTAATTAAGTATTTCATGTATCCAACTTCTGTTTATAAATGAGGCTGAAAATTTTTATGAAGACTCAATATATGCACAGGGCAGCTGAAACAAATAAAAGAGCTTCAGCAGAGATGAGCAGGAAGTCGAACATGATTAGCATCAGCACCGCAAAGCCCGAATTTGACACTTTTTTTTAAATTTAAACTCCTTTAGTAAGCACGGGGCACATTTTATTGTAATACGTCCGGTAACCTTCATCTTTTAGAAGTCTTCGTAAAATGGACAGAAACCGATTTTCGTTAGTTGTACCTTAACAAAATATAAAGTCACTGAATAAACTATGGGAGCGCAAACTTTCTACAAGTCTATATGCATGCAGTCAATGTCTCCTACGTCCACTGTGAAAATAGCCAACTGAATCTCAAAAGATAGCAAGGCATTGTGGTCTTCTAACTCACTGAATGTAACAGCGGCGATGAAACGTTAAAACCGGATCCGGCAGGGTTTGCGTTCAGCAGAAAGAGACACAGACCTGCCACACCAATTTCTGCCTGTACTTCCATGGCCAGACGCCAGGTACGCAACGTGTCGTAAGTGTTCGATGAAGAGGGGTCTAACTGTATGACTGCTACTTTACCAGAGTTGACAATCGTCAGAATATTTGGGGTTTTGAAGACTGCTAAGGCCATGGCTGGCCTGGCGACCAACAGGATAACTATAACAGAGTAAAGAAATAAAGTACAGTCAAAAACAGTAATCACATGGATCTACTGTGACTGTTAGACCCCAATGAGCGCGGGACTGAGTTACATTCAGCTCGCTAGTGACCAGAAGGCGCTTTTACTAGTCTTAAGCTGCAGGAAGAATAAAATAAAATGTAAACTTGAATGCCTTCGTTTGATAACAGCATTTTCTCTAAGGCCGATGCAAACATTAATCTGTCAGCTTAATCAACTACTCAAATAAAGTCGTTAGAGAAAACATAATGCGCTCCGCCGCTTAGTTTCATGCCTTCGAACAAGAGAGCTTAACCAAACATTAGCGGCCACTCCACAATTTTTTACCAAAACAAAAATGTGAAACTACTTACGGTAAAAAAACTGCAGTGGGCGTTAACGAAGGCGATTCCTGGTGTTTAGACAACCCCACGACTAACAAATTAAATTCATCATCAAAGAGATGCTTGGCGCTGCCTTGAAAACATTTTCCTGCACGCAAATAGTTTTCATTGCAACTGGCTTACCTCCGAAGGGCTTTATGGCCGGACACGCAAAGATATTTCCTCGGAGAGCAAGCTGGGCATTTTATAAGAGGCTTAACAATGTTATTTTGCTTGTGTGCTAGCAATTTTTGACTAATTGGTACCTTTTCCTTAAGTCGTATTTTAAAAATTGACAAACTGACGCTTTTCGTCTGAGAATGCGACCGCAGCGACGGAACAGTCCCACAGTAGCAAACTTGCAATCCGCGCAAATGAATGTGGTATGCCAGAGCAGTAGATGGTGACTGTGTATTCATTGCAGAATTCAGAGGCCACAACCCACAGTGGGAAGAACAGGGAAACTCAGGAATCACATACATGTCCTCCTGACGTCTCCAGCTTTGGACGATATGATTACATTACCGTCTGGAGTACTTATGAGTATACCAGTTCGAGTCGGAGAATTATTTGTCAGGGTCGTCAGTACTGTTATTATAGGCGAATGGGTGACCCCACAGAAACTGCTTGCGCTTGCCCTGGCGCGATGCATTTGCCGTGACCAGTGAACTGGGAGGATTTTGGGTCGATGACTATTTCTGTGGCCCAGTTATCACTCACAGACGCTTTTGTTAACTGTCTTCTGTCATTTGGAGGTTCATCTGGGACCTCCTATTAACAGTTAACTGATACTGATTTCAAATACTGAGCGTTTCCGTTAGACAGCCGTAAAGTGTTAGCAAGCCTTTTTCTGCTTGTAGTTTTATTTTGAATGTCGGCATCAGTAGGCTGTGTGACCCGACCTCTCACCTAAATGTAACTTTCTTATTATTGTTTATGATGGGGACTATGCACAAGTATTCCTAAAGGGATTAATAAGTCAAGCGTACAAGTTTCACAACAGAAACTGTTCAGAGCTATTGAGGAATTAGAGCGTTTGTATTCTGCCCGAGGCAAAGTAAACCAAAAAGCAGCCCGTGATCCTTGCCACACATAGTATGGTAAGTACACACATAGCACAAAAGGTTTAACTAATCTTCCGGAAGAAATACGTAAATCACGGCGCACGGAATCGATAACGAAATACAATGCAAGTACATTGGGGTAACTAGGAAATCAAGGTAGCACAAAGGGATTACGGGTGGGAGTGAGAACATCATGCCAAATAACTTACCACAAAAAGTCATGCTGGAACAACTCGATGCATGCGGTTATATCAGAGTGTTAGATAAAACACACGGGGGGACTTCCTGTGCAGTGGATTAATAAAAAAACAAGGCATTCTAAAACAAATATAGTAAATATTTATACATGTTAAGTTTAATGGGATTACACAACCTACCCTTGCCCGATTGTCTTCCAAAATAAGAACTTTGCGTACTTTGGGATTTACTATACGTCGTTATAACTCGCGTCCGATAGACGTCGCACTTAAGTGACATCAAACACTGAAAAAAGCACAGACGTCATTCCGGCATAACTTTGCATCAGGACAACCGAGGCTTTCAAAACCAGCCTATCCTAAAGAGTGACTTTCGATCCGACGAAGCAAGTCTGAAGATTTGACTATCTTGAATTCCCAAACGGCTCTGGCTGTCATTAATTCGAACTTTGCCTATGCATGAAGTCCCCATTTATGCATTTCCAGACCCCATTAACTGAAACGAAAAGCCGCTGCGCAATGAAATACCTCACTACATGGTGTACTGTGCACTACAAATAAATTAGCACCAACTTGGAAAGAGATTAATTGCTTTTCTCAGGTCAGTTGTCTAAAAATTTCGTACAACTCGGAAAGTATTATTTAAATGCGCTCATTGTGTAATATTTTGCCTTCGTATATGGTGGAGTCAGCCTTCTTTCTTATGTTGAAGTACTTTGCGGTCGTAATTAATTGGCCATATGAAGAAACATTTAAATTACCTGTGCGTTACTTACATGGCAGCAGCAGTTGGTGTAGTAGGTGGTCCCAAGCGTCACGTAAATTAGGTCATCTCAGTGTAAATATCACTTGACAATATTGAACTCACAGCACTTAAATAGATCCAAGACCCAAAACCTTAGGTAAGTCTGAAAACAGAACTTGCAGACCTCAATGAACAATCAGATATTCGGTTGAGACTTAGTTTGAGACGGAAACTTAGCAATTGAGGCAACACCCAGCGCTTTTCAGTATCTATGACAAGACAGATGACGGTGTAATACATTAGTCCGACCCAGGAAACATCGCCAGAAGTGAGCCCTACGAAAATATGCCTCCTTATTTGATTTTTAAAATGTTTTATGTATAAGCTCATTTATTAATAGGAGACTTCTCGGTTGACGAATAACTTCTTCCAAAAGGATCCAACAAACTCATGGAGGAGTCGCTAATTAGCCATTTCCAGCTTTCAAGTGCAGGCATGTTGGTGGATTTTGTTCTTACGTGCGCATTCCTAAACATAAAAACCTCAATTTTAACAAACAGATATGTAGGCGTTTTCATCATCGATCGATGTTCTCGATTCCAACGGCGCATGATAATGACCAATCCGGTCTCCACTGCCTCAACAGTAAGCCCCCTCTAAGAAATCTTTTTTTCGCTCTTACGCAGTTAACCGCAGAAAATGAGCATGCCAATCAGTTAGGCCGTTATGTTTTACTTTGACATTATAGACCATATCCTAGCTTTTAGAGTCGCATGTTTGCTCTTCTCATCATGGACGGCAGACCTTATTATCCATCCTTAAAGCAAACAAGAGCTGTATCACAGGGAACAGTCAATTTTACCACACTCGGGCACAAGTGCAGATTCGGATGTGGATTAGATGGGCCTGGCATAGTTTACAGTGTCCTTAGACTAAGCATTCTACTTATCTTTCAATTAAAGATCTCTTAGGCAACCCTTTGACATCTATGTCTTCATGCTGACCCAACTGTAGAAAAATCGGCGCCTCGGTGGGATTCGAACCCACGACAGTAAGGCGAAGGCTTTAGTACAGCCAACGCTCTAACCACTTGAGCTACGAGGTCCCGCCGGACGGCGCGAGGTTAATCAAATTTGGGTCAAGTTTACCCGCCCAACCTACTGCAACGTCTGGAATTCACCAAATCTGATACAGTAAGATGACTGCCCAGTCAAGATTTCCTGAGTAATTCATCTAAAATCCACCAGATAACTACTACGTTCTCGTAATTCATAGATGTCTTGGCATATTTTAATAATTCAAAATCTGCCAAAACATCAATGAATCTATGTCTTCATAAAAAGAGGATCTCCAAGGACATCAAACTCCGCCAGGAATGGGCTCTGGCCTCCTGGTTGGTGAACTACCTCATTCATATATAAGTGTACCATGAATTATGGAAGTTCAGTTTCATTGCCCATTATAATGCTTCAACATCAAAGATCCTTATGAAATCACAGAAGATAACGCAACTAGTGCTCAGATGGTGATTTTCTAGTCTGAAGACCGCAATTCGAATTGGCCACAGGAAAGTTCTGGTTCGGAAACTTGTTCTGCATACCAATTCTAACAGCAATTGACATTAAAATGGCCGATTTAGCATTTCATGCAAAAGAAGAATGCTCTCAATACTTTTTTTAAAAATTGTGATGGAAAGGCGGAACCGGTAATTTACTTAAAAAATAAACATCTGTTAGGCATTTACCATTCGACTGGAAACTAATCAGTCAGGACCTGTCCGATCATTTGAGCCCCAACATAACTAGCAAAGTTTATGCTGTTTGCGGCAAAGCGAATCAACGCAATAATTCTTAAAATAGGACGCGCAAAGTTGACGCGCAATCGCAAAGAGACGAAGGTGTAATTGGGACATTTTAAGCCCATGGTTAAAGGAGCCATAAGGGGCGCGAGGATGGCAAGATTACCGCGAACCTCACAAAAGATACGCGATGCAATGATACAATTCCAATTACTCGCTGCACTTGCAGTATTATAAAAATATGAAAAAAAACTACAGCTACCCACAGCATCTTCAGTGCTAAGGATCAGGTAGTAAGCGGGAAGATTTTCGTATATGCAACACAAATGACAATAAGTGACTTAATGTTCTACTTGTAGAATTAATGAAACCACGCACCGTCAACATTACGCACATTGAATTCATCAAGTCCCAAGGGGTCAGAGTCGCACTGAAAAGAAAGCATGTCGATAATGCGTATTGGGTCGAGGTCCTCCTGGGGGTAGGTGAGATACATCTGTAGCGATTTTGCAAACACATGATTCTGCATTCGTGCCTCACTGACCTCGAAGACGATAAGTACGTTTTGCCAGCCTTGAAAGCGTAAGAAGGTCTGGAGCACATATGCAAAAACAGAAGTCTGAACTGTCATAGAGACCGCTGCAAGATTAAGCTCTCTGTACTCCGCGACCAACGGGCGATCTACTTGGGCAAATCGCCTGCCTAAGAAATCCAGTCTGCATGAATATTCAATCAGATAGAGGCTCTTTTGAGTGTCTGAGGTGATGACGTCGTTGGCTACCCAATCTGAGGCAATGTTGCAGTCGCCTCCAAGTGGAGGCCCCAAAAAGACGGACCACGAACGACCCTTTTCAGCGAGATTCCTCATCGAAGTGAGGGCACTGATCAACTGCATGCCGCGAGTTTTTTCACCGTTAGAACAACCGTCGATTACTCGGTACTTTATGCTTAAATTATTTAGACCCAATGGAGAATCATAATGGGAGAGGGTAAATCCTGCCGCCGTCCTCACTGACATCAGCAAATCGTATGTGGCACCGTCCTGTACGCAAGAGTTGTTGCTTCCAATAAGATATAAATTAAGGATGGCGTCATTGTTCGAGTCAGCAAAAGAAGAGCCCTGTTCTGAATGCTGGTCGAAACCGGGAGTCTCTAGCGAATACAGAGGCAGGAGAGCAATAATGCCAAAATAGGCCAGTCTATCGGGCAAGGCGGTCATAAGGTCGCCTTGTGACTAAAGGCGCTCAAGGCCCAAATTATGCATTTTACACATCAAGAAAGGTCTCCCTTCTTCATTCAACGGGCACCTGATTGGCTCACTGTCCAGTTTACTATGACAGCCTATGTTTCTCTGTGAGAACGCCATTGTGAGCACAGCGTTCACCGTCCTCATATTTTGAGTGGGAAACACAAGTAACGTAACAAATTCGGGCCAGTAAACTTTGGATAATTAGTCAAAATGGAAAACAATAGATGAAAGAGCACAAATTCAGGCCAAAGAGTCAGTAGTTAGTAGTTCGGATTTCAGAAATTGGTTTTAAGCCTGGTTGCCGCAACGAGGTGTCACTAAGGGACACAACTAGCAAGTGGACGTTCTGGCCTCATAATTCTGTAACAGATGTAATGAAACTAATAAACGTTTTTGCAGCAGCCTTCAACTTGACTCAAAGGTTCATTTATCACCATTCAGCACCCGAATGTTGAAGTAAACCACAAGTCACACTCAAAAAACTAAAGTATGATTGAGTCGGAATTTGCGACATGTTACTTGACCGTCGTAAATGCACAATAGTCGTGCGCTAGCTTTGGAAATCCCCTTTAATTGGCTGACAACGAGTCGTAATGGTTAAGCAAAGTGTAAGCCTGAAGATTTAAAAAATTTATTTTTGTGGCTCCGGTCCGGTAAGTAAAGCCGTATGTCGACAACCTCTTCGTGTGCCGAAAGCATCACACTTGGGTACGGCCGGATGTCCTGCTTATTATGGGAATTCCGCCCCCCCCTGCTTCGTGTCGGCTACACCATCGTTTTTTGACTGCTTCCCACTATAATACCGTCGGCGTGAATGGGGTACCGTAAAGAGAGGCCCACGTTTTAGTTGTACGGTCACACTAAATTTATCGATATGTTTGGACGAGT
>CACRXP010000095.1:45516-61770 GCA_902702965.1 Spirometra erinaceieuropaei
TGGGTGACAATTTGCGTGCGGATGCGAGGTTAATTTTCAGGTGTGTGCGAACAAGAACATGGTCCGATACATTAGCGTTACCAGTTTCAGCACGACACATGGATGTGTAGTCGCAAACCCATCTGTGGAAACTCAACCCGGCCAGAATGTACTCAATCTGACTAGCCGTACGGCTGTCGTTTAAATACCCGATCAGCAGATGTTTTGTAAAGATGTTAAAAGCCCGTTTTGGTGACACAGCAGTCGGTCCTTACCAACAAAGTTCGGCATTACCTTACAATTGTCGCATTGACGGTCGAGCTCAAGCAGTCAGTAAGTTGATTGTTTGAAGGAAAAAACTGAATATGCCCGTTTAAGGATAGTCGCCGATAAAGGATGACTCTTACAAGGACGAATAATATTTGCAACGTCTGTATTTATATGCCCTTAAAAAGGGTTACGCGTTAGACGTGATGGATCAACACTGCGGCTACATCGGAGTCGGGTAGGCGTTATCGGGAATGCGCATCCATAACAAATGTCAACGTATAAGGTGTGTCGACAGGCCCATCTGCAGGCTCACGTCGCGCCAATTGGGGCCCATGCCGCCTCCATCCCTCGCCCCCATTTTCTTAGTGTGTAAAATCCTTATTAGACTCCGTTATTGGCCAGGGGGTGTGATGGTAAGCCTAGGTGAGGGTCCTCGTTGAGGCAGCCACACGCGCCCTCTCCCCACCCCTAATCTTCTCCACTCCGTCTTGATGCCAGACGTAGGTGGGGGAGAAGCGAGTGTGGTAGATGTGGTGCAAGTCCACCATCACTTTAAACTAATTCACGCGCAACTAAGCGTCGCTCATCTCACCTTGCTGTAGAGCACACGATGGACGTCGTTGAAATCAGCACGGCAGCTACACCCTGGTAGCCGTTATTGATCGGTCGCCTAAACTAGATGAGGGTATCTGGCGTGTGCTTGTCTTCACACTCAGTAGTCTGGACGATAACCCCCAAACCCCCTGCCCACCCCAAACAAAGACGTACTAGGGAGAGGACGACGGGCAACTCCGTAGGCGATCCAGGCTAACTGCGGTCACTTCGTTAAACAAAAGTCGTGGCCCATAGTGGAATTAGGCGGCCATTTGGGATGACTAAGCATCCCTATTTAGGGGTAGCGTTGCTTACCCCTCCCTGGAGGTGGGGTGGTGGAGATAGAAAAGTCACCCTAAAAATTGCTCGTCGGCAAGATGACCGTAATTGGTGGACGCGAAAGTGTCGGTCCATAGACCAACAGTCCACCTTGTGCTTCACAGCACGCCGGGCGTAGGGACGGTGGCTTGTGTGTGAATTGGGTTTAAGGTGATAGCTGACTTGCGCGGCATTTGTCACATTCTCTCTATCCTCACTCACCTGCGCCCAGCGTCGATAGAATCAATAAGATTGGAGGAGAGCTCGGGCGCTGTGACTGGCAAAGCAAGACGGCCTGTCTACGCGCGCCACACAAGGCAGGTCCGCACATGATTGGACAGGGGAGACTCGGATCACACGTAAGTGGGAGTGCGACAGTGGCAACATGAAGAGGGAGCCATTGCTGCTTGACTTTCCATCCTGAGAGGATGAAAAACTCCAGTAATCAACAAGCCCCCTTCCAAACCCAGTATCTTAGGCTGCCCGCCACAGGGTCTTATTGACCCTCTTATGATCATGAGGCTGCCACTGCACGGGAATGAATTCACCACCACCACCACCGTTGGCGTCTATGCCCACTCAATGACCAATTCCAATGACGTAAAAAAGCAGTTCGACGTAGACATGCACGTCCTCCTAGCAATTATGCCGAAGGCTGACAAACAGCTTGTCCTATATGTCCTGGTCGGCACTGATCATGCCGCCTGGGGAGGACTGCTCGGTCGTCCGCAATAACAATGGTTTTCTGCTCCTGCGGGCCTGCACGGAACACACTAGCTCTCTTCCGATGCACCTTCGCTCGTGTCAATGATATCTGCTGGAAGAGTGGCCAGCGTGAAGAGTTCGTGACTAAGGCGATCACCGCCCTGAGACTCCAACTGCAATCCCACAGGCGTCTGTAGGGTCAGTTCAAATCGGGTAAGTTAAATACTGTAATACTTGATTGGACTGAACGCCAACCGAATTTTAACACCTGCATAAACTGCAAACTGGAAGCAATGAAAACCCTGCAGACGCATACCAATGTCGGAACCCGGTGAGGAGATTCCAGGGTACCACATAGGACACTACAATGGAAGCCCTCAACCGCACATGCCGCCAGCAGCAGGCTTGGGCTGGTGATGATGACGAAGAAATCCGCGCTCTCCTCTAGGGAAACACAGTCTGCGCACGACCTACACCGTCAACAGCAGCGGTGTCGATAAAGCCGCATACTTCCGATGCCGATGGCCGGAAAAACAGAGGCTGAGGGAGATGCAGAACGACTGGGTGACTCCTAAGACTGCGATGATTCAGATATATGCCGACCTTGATGAGATGGATAACTTTTTTCGTCGCTTTCGAAGCGGCCTACGGTCTACATGCTAAGGAATTGCGTCTCTGCTGATGCCTTCTTAATATAGGAGGTACAGATAGTGAAGCATGCGCCGCGCACTTCATCGGCGTCCTCAACCACCCGTTAACAATATGCAAAGAAGGTATAAACCGACTTCCAGATCTGGACACCAACGACGACATCGATTGTCCGCCTTCTCTTCTTGAGGCAACCAGAGAAGTGCAATAACTGTCCAGTGAGAAAGCACTGGGAGCAGAGGAAATTTCAGCCGAACGCCACAAACACTGCAGGCCACAACGCATCGAAAAGCCCACTCCTTCATTCCATGAGGAGGTGCGACAGGGGCACGTGCCACATGACTTCGTGGATGCCACCATCCTGCGCATCTACAAACACAACTATGTGATAACCAAAATGACATCTCTCTTCTCAGTATCGCAGGAAAAGTTATCACTCGTGTCCTTGCCAACCCCCTAAGCACATATGTGGAGCAGGCACTTCTTCGATATCGCAGTGAGATTACGAAACACCGCGGAACCACACACATGACATTCGCGAATGACCAACGGTAGGAGAAATGCCAGGAAATGTGGACCAAAATGCATCACCTTCGTTGGAATGTCATAGGCATTGAACACAGTTAATCGCGATGGGCTCTGGAGAATCATGCAGCACTTCGGATGTCCTGACCAATTTACTCAAATTGGAAGACTACCTCACGTCGCGATGATGGCTCGCATCACGAACAACGGTCAATCAGTAAAGAATTCGAGGTGACTAATGGCGGGAAGCAGGACTGCAGACTTGTTCCCATCCTTTTCATTCTCATGCCCTCCGTTATGCCGATGAGTGCAACCATGAGGAGCTATCGGGGATCGACATGGACTATCATACCGACAGAAAACGGTCCATTGTCAATCGCCTAAAAACATATTCGAACGTATTCGATGTCCAAGTTAACGGTCTACTTTTCGCAGACGACTAAACGCAAGACACTAAAATGAAGGAATAAATGCAGCAGAGTGTTTACCTTATCGCCTTCGGGTGCTCTAACATAGGACTGACCGGTAACAATCGGGAGATAGCACCCAAAAAAAATCCACCTTACCAAAGCAGCTTGTCTTATGAAACAGGTGGTAATAGGGGTTTTATGGGTGGTGGCTGATCGGGATGTACGATACTAGCCGACGGAAAGCCTTATTTGAATAGACGAATGATCGAAGTTGGCCCGCTCTCCGTTGGGTTATTACAAAATGGGCCGCCAAAGGCAGTATAGTGGTAACGGACGAGTGGAAGGCGTCTAATCGTCCTCCCTCAGAAGGTTATCAACATTTCTCTGTTAACCACTCAAAGAACTTCAAGGACCCTACCACCTGACGGCACACCACTCCCATTGAGGCATACTGAAGTAGGCTGAAAAGGAAACTCCACGAGGGAGGCCCTGTAGATGGTCGAGCTGTGTGGGCTCACATAGACGAAGTACAGTATCGTCTTTGGTTTGGCCTCAATGTCATGTCTTTGACAGATGCCTGGGAATTGTTCCTGTCCCATGTTGTGGAGACTCATCCTATTTAAAAGTAATTTTGTTTTGTAATAAACTGCAATAATGCGAATGAATGCCGTATATTCAGGTGTAAGTGTGTAACGAATGGGAAGCTTGGTAACAGCGACCATCGTCCATGTAACCTCATGCGATTTTCGTTCAGCCAGCCCATGCTTGGCCGTCGGGGAAAGTCGAAGTAGTGCGTGAAAGTAGGCCTGCCACCACCGATATAGCGTAAAGGCGTTTGAGTCCACTGTTAAAGGCATTATTTCTAGGTAACGGATTTTTTTGGGTGCCATCCCCCGATTGTTACCGACTGACCATGGCTCAGGATGAGACAATGGTCCTGCATCAGCCGGCGTCAACTTATGACAACACCGAATCGCGTCTCAATTTCAATGATGACGGACCCATAAAAACAGAGAAATTCGCGTATCTTGGGAGTGCGACTTTAAGAAATATTAAGATCGACGATAAAGTCTCAAGTCGGATGTTCAAAACCAATCAAGCCTTCGGTCGAATAAAGCACATCGTCTGGAGTTATCACGGCATCCTCTTCAACACAAAACTGAGGATTACAGGGCTGTTGCCCTTTCGCGTGGAGGTGGAACACGGACTGTTCATGAAGACCAAGCAGGAAGACTCAGCGATTTTCTCCTCAGCTGCTCCCCAATAAAACTGAAGTTGAAGTGATAGGAAAGAATCCCTGACAAAGATTCTTGAAAGAACCGGTGTCCTTAGTATCCACACCATGCTGAGACAGATACAACTGCGATGGGGCGGCCACGTCGTAAGGGTGGACGACGACCGCCCACCCATGCAGCTGTTCTGCGGCTGGTCGCAGACAAGGTCGGCACAGGCAATTATACAAGCACACCTTGCGGCCCTCATTCAATGTTAGCACAACTAACACGTCTTTCGACCACCACCACCACCGCCGCCACCACTAACAACACCAGTTAATGCATTTCTACCGATCTGCAAAGTATTACTGCTATTGTCCCTGCGACCAACAATGTGGAATCAGATCCAACCTGTAAAAATCGTAATCGCACTTCCTCATCACCCATGAGCCCGTTCGATCGCTTGCGGATCCACTGCAAGAGCCGGAGAACCAGCCTCTATAACCCTGCCTCAAAAAACTAAACATATGGGCAGAATATACACCACTCACGTCAGTGGGAACCATGTTATTTGGTGCAGCCTACTGGCTGACTGGATCGCCTGCAACACACGTAGACAGGTTGTTTAGCACCGCCTGCCACTAGCACCCAATCCCAGCATCAGCTGTTTGACCGACTCGGACCATCGACTGGTTCATGAAAGAAGGAGAGAGTGAGGACGAATCTGGGGAGGTCATCCCCGCGGCACATCAGCGCATTCCTCACTAATAATAAACCTAAGGCGCTTTGAAAAAGTTACGGCGTGCTAAAGTCGCGGTCAGGGAGACTGTCCATTAACGCGAAAACTCGATCCTCGTGCTCAGCACTGTGGGCGTACGTGGGGTGGCTGGCCCGAGGACTGGGAGTCAGCCTCAGTGGTTTCTTCTTACCGTGACGGCTAAAGCACTCTCACGCACGTGAGGAACGAGCCCCTTTGTTTTTGTGGAAACGTGGTACATACAAGGGGAACCAGGTCATGTGTCTCACGCGTAGCTTTCTATTTCTTTGCCATTGCTTCCAAGCCTATCTCCTGTCTTGCCATCGGAGCCTGGTGAGTGAGAGGGGAGGAGTGCGGTAGAAACTGCGCAAATTTGCCTCACTATAAACTAGTTTAAGCGCAGTTCGCCGGGACTGCGGTACAGGGTTGATGTCGTCCTTAGCGATGGCCGAACTGTCATGTCCCCGCCCCTATGACCCCGAGGCAGGAACTCAAACGTACTCCGGAGTATGCGTAACCCGTCCTGAAATTAGGACTGATATATGAACGCAACCGGCGCGCCACTTCAGTTGACTTGCCCACGAGTCTATAAAAAGTACTCTTGATTTCTGTAGTGGCAAATAAAGTGCAGACTGTGACTTATTCGGACAAGAACACGGGTTTACTCTGCTAGAATTGTCGGTTGACCACGTAGGGAACGACAGTAATTTCTCATTCTGGTAGGATCTTGCTAAGCATCGTCTTTCCCACGAGCCTTACGGATTTACGTACTCGGGATTCGTGCCCCCCTTTACTAACTTCCAACTTCGGCAGTTTTCCGCTCATGCCATTACATCTAGATTCAGTAGCCGATTATTGGAAGCATAAAATATCTATCTTCCACTCGGTTAAATTAAATAACTGGCCTGTAGACTGAAATTGAATAAATTGATAATAGCACTCATCAGTAATAAAATCAACGGCACAAATCAAAAGCTAAGATGTATGGGCCAAACTCAAAAATGTGTTCAACTTACCTACATGTGATGCAAAACAAATATAAAATGCAAAACAGCATTCATAAGAACGGAACCAAGGCTGTATAACGAACACGCGGTTAATGAGATCCTCCTTCTGTTCATTGTGTTTAATTTAACCACTGATCCGCTTCTTTTTGCAATATTTCCATGATGAGTGTTCATTGAAAGACCGAAACTACACCAGAATCCGTTTTTTTTTCATGAAAAATCGGGGAGGCTACGCCCCGATATAGAGTCATTTTAACAGTAGCGCTCCACAGAAGCAGCCCTCAGATTTCTCCTCTTTCTACTGCGTATGGTCGAACATACGTTGATATATCATAAATATGACTTTTTGTTGGTAACTTTGAACTGTGGAAGCTGATAAAAATAGAATGCTATCATTACATTCAGATGGGCATCGATAATGTGCCGATTCCAGATATGAAACAACGTAGAAGCTGAACTATTGCTCATTGTACGAGAACACGCTAAGATCCGGATAAAAGTAAGGAAACTGAGGTTGTATCGACATAAGTCAGTATCAGCCAGTGTATTTGGAATAGATGACAGAAACCCTTAAAACTCCATTTAAACGGAACAGGTAAGCAGGAAGGGTAGTTAAGTTGCAAAGATTCTTACATGTAGTTGTAGTGTGCGAAATGCATAAAACTAACGATGAAGCATAAATGTTAAAAAAGTGCGACATTTGTAAATTATGAGCGAAAAACACGTTTACTGCATTTGCAATGCAAAATGCTCATCGGGATCAAAGTCGATCTTTTCAAAATGCTCTGTTGTAACCATGTTAGCGGCTTATTGGCATTCATTTCAGTAATCCATTAGGTGGGGTTTGAGGAGTTCGGGTTGCCTTTTAACAGGTGAGTACCCAGGTTTCTTTTAAACACACACAGTAATAAAATGTACAACATGCGTCGGCAAAGAATTCCGCTTATGAATGACTATCCGCAAGAAAATGGAGGAGCGTTTGTTTGGTGTATCATAGTTCCTGTTTAACCTGACAATCGTGCCGTCTGAGACAAGTCTTTGGTACCATTTCAAAAAGAGTTTCCTGGATGACATCTAGATCAAGTCCTCTCAGAAATTGAAACGTTGCTATAAGGTCACTTCTGTCCTGTCTGTAGTGGAGGGGATAGATACTCAAGGCGGTCAGGCGCTGTTCATGCGTAAAATTTTTGAGTTCATGAACAGCCTTTAGAAGCACATCGCTGTACACCTTCAAGAATATCTACAGTTATCTGAAGCCACGGCCGCCAAGCCTGCACCGCATATTGCAGGTGCGATCGAAGCTATGGCAGTTGTCCCAAAGAGTACCCGTTCGAGAAATGGCACATCTAAAGTGGACTGTAAGGTATAGAAGATATTAGTCTCTAGGATGAGACGCCGTCAAGCCCTGACATTAATATCCCCTCCTAGATAAAAATAAAGAAATTTTTGGAAAAATATTCCGGATCCTTGTTCAACAGTCGTCTAACTGTCGCCGGCATCCAAAAATATGAAATGTGCAAATACAACGCAGTTTAAGTGATGTACTTTGGTGACGTAAAACTGATCACTAGGGTCTGACTTTTCAAACATGATTCTTCTAACTCCAACTATCTGTTGACTTCGATTATGCCTGATCGCAGGAGGCAGAACACGAGTCCCTTCCTCGGTAATAGAGAGTTCGGATTAAGTTTTCATCTATCAAAGAGCTCGGGATCGAATGTAAGATCTTCCCCTATGGTGTCGGTTTGTGGATGGCTGGTGAATGGAGATGGAACAGAAACAATTATTTTCGTTTCGAATGTTTTCGCTTATTACAGTTTCAGCGATGTATTGCATAGTAGTGGATTTTGTCTGCACTGAAATAAAAGTAATTTTAGATGGAAGAACTTGTGAAACTTCTAGTTCTATAACAGGCGTATGCAGCAGGACCTAGTATCACAAACAAATTTCGCCACGGGTAGTTCGCGGCTGAACACTAGGACACAGCGGAAGCAGCGTCTAAACGAGAAGGTTTTTCCGCTTCTGTAAGCCTTTTGGCTTTAATTAGAGTATCATGATACGCTAAACATTTGAATGCACAGATGCTAAGTAGAATCAGTGGGTTCTTTACGTTGTCATTTGTGCGATACTCAAAGGAATCTGTGGTCCCCGGAAGATACTCGATTGCAGATATTTTCGTCTAAAATATAAACAGCACGGAGCACACTTATTCTCACTATTGTAGTTATTAAATGTCCTCACTTAGGATGACAGCCAAGGACCACTTATCAAGCTGTTTCCGATAGTTATTTCTTGTGGACAGCACCGACCACTGGACATGGAAACGCGCCGAATGGGATTTTAAGTCATAGTCTTTCCGTGAGATCGACCAAGAATGGAAACTGTTCTTGTCACTGGAGTCCTTAATGACGTAACTACTAAAGTGCTAATAGAGGATATCAGAAAGTTTTTCTTCAAGACGTTTTGGGACTGATAGTGAGATGTACTTTTTATCAGGTGCCAACAGTCAAGCATATTTATTGTCACAAAGCAGCCTACTAGCAAAAATCGGTAGTATCAAAATAAACGCTAGAACAAACCTGTCAATATCGTTCGTTTTTTGCTGCCAGCTTCAGCAGAGCCCCGTCTGCACAAGCTCAGGTAGGCCGCCTCAGCAAGATAACGTCTGCTTGTCTACATGTCCGGCGGCTGCCTTACGCCATATACTGACTGCTCGGTCAGTAGGGGAAGAAAATGCTATCATCGGAACTGCAATTGCATTAGTTTGGACTTTAGGACTCTTACAGGAGCTTCCATTCAGAAACTTTGAATAATGAATAACACATAGGCAGCCTTGTAATCTGACAATGATGTAAGGGGGTGCCTGTGTTCGTGGCTGTCCTGGAGCCACGTCCTATAACTAACCGTGGTCTCGTGGCGTAGTGACCGTGTGCGTTGCTTGGCTGGAAATTGGGCCGCGCCATCTAACCACGTTGCCGTAATGTTTCATAAAAGTGCGATGTGTCAATGTTGGTGTCAGGTACTCAGGCAAACAGCAGTTCCTGCCTCGTGTTACCGTCGAGGCACGCAATTTTCTGCATGCTCGCGACGTCCAATTCGTGGTCTTCAACGAGGACGAGGGCAACGACTAGTAACAACGAGTCGTCTCTCTGAACAACCGAGCCGTCATGCTGTCAGGTCGCCATAGTGACAAGAACAATGGTGAAAAGGAATTCGACAAGTTACGCTCAATTGCTCACCTGCGTTCACTTGGTCCTTCGTCCGCGCAACCCTGGGACGTAATGTAACGTACGGACGATGGACGATACCCGCGCCAAATTTCTTTTTTTTTATAAACAGTAAAGGGCGCCGACGAGTTAGTGGCTCTCTCTCTCTCATTTCTCCTTCAAGGATACGTACGGCGTCCATGGCTGATGTGTATGTGTGGGTAGCTGTTACACACTGACAGTTCCTGCAGCCGCACCTTTTGATTTGCTGCAGTGCGTTTTAGCCTTAGGAAGTGCGCCTTAACCCAGCAGCATTTAAGCACCATCGGTCGGTTACTGTGGTAGTTGATGACCTGGCTTGTGTTGGCCTCTAAAAGGGGTCATGCGGTAGATTTACTGGACTAATACGCGGACTGGATCACGGTCTGGCAGGCGTTATTGAGAATGCGCACAGATAACAAATGCGGACATCAGGGATGTGGCGGCAAACCCAGACGCAGGCCCACGCCGAGGCAGTTGAGATCCGAGTCGCTGTAAAATCTTAGTCAGTTGTAGGCTGCGAACCAGAAGGTGTGGTGGTATGCCTAGATATGGGTTTTCGCCGTGCCAGCCACCTGTGCCCTCTCCCTCGTCTTCGGTCTTCTTGACTCTATCATGACACCGGACTTAGATGGGATGGAAGGAGAGAGAGAGAGTGCGGTAGCTGCAGCGCAAGTCTACCACCAATAAAGATAGTTGAAATAGGGAGCAAGCGTGTTGGCAGTGTAGAGGGCTGACCGTTTGCTTGGGCACGCACATAAACCTCGCCAAACATGCAGCCTTCTTATCTGAAGATATGGCTTAACTGGGAACGGAATTAATCGGATGATAGTTTTTCCCGCGCTTTGAAGACCTACGGTCCCCGGAGCTGTTAGTCTTTTGATGAGTAAGACACAGGAATATGGACTCCTCGTGCTGCAGCTGACATCGAGCCAAATTCCAAGGCTAGCGTTAGGGTTGGTGTCTGGGTTGAGATTAAAATCACAACATGTGAATTGGTACCAGCCTGGAATTTGACGCGAGACCACCTGTAAGATGCTGGGTGCATATTCCGTGTTCGACTCATTGCGATATCTTACATAAGTCCGCGCTAGAGGTTCCGATTTTCTTTTTATGTGTAAATGACCTTTTAGTGGTCTAACTCCGAGCGCCTGTCGTAACACTGGGCCTTTCACGAGTGTCTGCACTTGCACATCGGCTTTCCAACTGGTTAATCAGATTCAAGGCCGAGTCAGGCGTGCCCTGGCATAAGACGCTTTGCGCATTCTCTGGCTGACACACTTGGGACGCCGCTCTCCTGGCGCCAGGGGCACTTTCCAAATTCCAGCCCCTTCCCTAGTTGTTTGGTACAGAATGTACAATCCTCCAAATCGGCGTCCGTCTTGTCTTTCTATTCAGGATCGGGATTGAAGGTGGTGGTAGCCATGGTCTCACTCGCGACTTAGGCATTTATGATAACCTGGCTCAGACCACGTTGGGGCGCGAATATGCGTAACCTCCTGAGCATTCTTCAAATTAGGTGTCTTCTAAGGCATTAAAGCAAGCATGCAGCGCAAACACGGTTTTTCGCCTTTTCTATACAGTAGGTGGGCTAACTCATGAAATGTCAACTGAAATTCCGAAATGCGGTTTCGTTTCGAAAAGTAGTAGGTTTGCAAAACTAATCATTGTGCAGCATAATTATATAATAATTCAGTTAGCTCAGGATGCCGGCTTTCGAACGAACTTCTTTCAGCTGCACGTAAAAACTATACTTTGTGAAATGATTACTCAAGTAGCATGCATTTTCTCACTGATCTCCGATGCCCCTAAAATTCAATTATATTTCATGGAAAACGTGCATAAATATATTCATTCTTTTTCTCATTTGGTAGGAAATTACGTTTTTTTCAATTTTGTACTCGAAGGAAGGGTATAATTCGGGTTTCAAAAACCATTCCAATTCCCGGATAATCTTGAACCCAACCTGCCGTTACACTTACATTCAGGGTTTCAAAACTGCAAGCCGTATATTTTCTGCGTGCAGAAAATCATTCATTTCTCTACGGAATGAAGAGGAGACCATGTGTGGTTCATAAAGTTTAGCAGTGGATTTGAGCCATATTGTTGACTTCACAAGCCACATTGGTAAATGCAGAGGCATGACACTTTATGAGAGGTCATTTCACAGTATTAAAGAATCTCACAACTAGACGCTTTTCTTAAACCTAACTATACCCTTTCGTTGAGTATAAACGTGGGAGAAGGTGTACTTTTCTAGAGAAAGAGCAAAAGAATGAATATTTTTATGTATATTCTCCATGAAATATAATTGAATCTTTAGGGGCATCGAAAATCAAAGAGAAAAATGCATGCTACTTAAGTAGTCATTTCACAGAGTATAGCTGGAAAGAAATAAGTTCGCGAGCCGGCATCCTGAGGTAACTGAATTATTATAGAATTAAGCTGCACAATGATTAGTTTTGCAACCCTATTTAACTAATCTTTTCGAAACGAAACCGCATTTCGGAATTTTGGTTGACATTTCATGAGTTAGCCCACCTACTGTACATGGGAACGCCACGTTTAAACTCCCAAAATGCACCTATTATCACTATTCCGGTACTACAAATGGCCTTGCGTAACTGCTTGACCGGGATAGTTTCTGGCACTTGTTTCGTGTTTGCAGTTTTAGACTGAAATCTTCCTACGGACCAGAGTCTGTCTTATTAAGGAAAACCTGATAAAAGTGCGCAGGTGGATTGGCCTGTGGATCTTGTGACAAGTTTGCTGGAATCGCAATTTCTCAAAACAACGCCGAGACGCTTACCTTGTCGTTTGTCCAGAATCACGGTTTTCGGAAAATCCCAAAAGCAGGCAACTAAGTCTATATAATCCATTAGAAATCTATCCTGAGCAGCCTCTAGGGGGTTTTAAACTCCCAACGCTCCAACGGGGGGGAGGAACGTGCGGACCCCATTTAGGCTGTTTAAAATTCTCCGTGCGACAGACGGTGTGAGCTTCGACTTATTTTAATGGAGAGCGACCCGAGCTAGTCTGAGCCGCCCACGGGATTGCGTGTCTCCTTCTCCGTAAGGCTTTTCAAGGTGAGGGGGAGGGAGGGGAGAGAGAGAAGGGAAAGCAGAGTTACCGCGTGTGGGGACTCACACAAGACCGGTCAAGGCGGTTACCGAGACGTGGCCGCCAGGCAGGGCTTAGATTCAAGGGGCCACAGGCGAGAGCTGGGTGCCTGTTAATGGACGCCAGGCGTAGTCAGCACCTGCACAAAGCAAGTGAAGCGACCTACTGTGGTCCATCACTTGGACCGAAAACCGGACATGCCTACAGCCCTATTTCACCAACACAGTCATACACGTTATCATCAGGGAAATCCAGAAAAGCTGTTTAATTCGCAAGCTTAGGTATCTGTATTCGGCAAATGAGTTTTTCACAGTGTATTGTCAACCTGAAGAATTACCTGAAGATGAGTTTTTCACAGTGAGTTTTTCACAGTGAGTTTTCAGAGTGAGTTTTTCACAGTGTATTGTCAACCTGAAGAATTGCCTGAAGAATTGGCAGCTCCGCCTACAAGACCATATCTACAACTACTTGGTCGACAAATGAGACTTGCAGGGTCAGACTTTGTGGAAGACATATATCGCCCATTTATCTTAGCTGCGCTTGTGGATAATAAATCAGATTTATCAGATTTATGAGTAGTTGCGGCGATCACTTGTCGTCATAAGTTCATATAACACTTCACACGCTACTGTTGTTATCTGCTGGGACGTGTACAATAGGAGACGAATGTGTTTGACTCTCCTACATACCTCATTCCAAGTTAGCTTTAATATTTACAAATGCCATCAGACTCCATTTAGTTTCCCTAAAGACCTACTAAACGTCCATGCCGCACATGCGGGTCAAAAAACACCATTCTTGTTTACCTACAGACCTGTATGCCTCCTGAGTCGAAAGTTTTAGTTCAAGAATGTGGTCGAATGGTTATCAACGAGGTCTGAGAGAGACACGACAAAGGCCTCTTTTATACTTATTAGTATGTCATCTCAAGAGATGCATCCTTTTCCGCGCAACTTCATGCGGTTTTAAGCATTCTTTACCAACGAATTCGAACTTTCTACCTCATCATTTAATGAAGTTGTAGTACATTTTTAAAGCATATAAGTTGGTTTACAAAGGGACAACGACAAATGTAACTTCTAAAGTGATGGAATAAATAGGAGAGGAGAAATAACTAAGTCAAGCCAAGGTGACATTTCTGTAGATTGTCAAGTTTCATTCAACGAATTTCAGAAGGATTTAGGAGATAAGGGCAATTGGCTGTCACTCAGACTCGACGCACATGTAGGGCTTAAATGAATTGTAAATGGCAGGAGCCTTATAGATCGTCTCTTGCTAACTTCAAATCTGTCATGATGTCGCCGTTTTCTTTTACGTTACAATATTACATTCGTACTAGATTAGGCTTTTTTGAGTGCCTGTTTCCCTTTTGTTTCTCCTGATCCTGGACTTGGTGAGGACGATCCGCCACTGATTAGTACCGGCTCAGAAGCGTTGATTCTAGTCGGGGACTGCAAGGCCTCCTTGATCAGAGATATTCTAAAAGGTAGTTTTAAATCAAAAAAGCCTCATAATTTCTGTCCTGTTTGTTCCATTGCCGACTCCGTCTTCAAAACAAAGTCACCAAAAACAGCACGAACGGACTGAAAAGATGGTGATATTTGTGCTATCAGAGATAAAAGAGCACTCAGTTTCTAGCACCAGTACTTTTTTCTTTTGGCCATAAAAGGGTCTCTGAGAAATTGAGATAATTTGAAATAAATGGACCACTTGAAGGAATGCATTGAAGGCTTCATGATACTGATTTACAATGAGTCACTAAGACTACCACTAGCCCGTTATCGAACACCTTCCGCCGGGATCAAATATCTTTTAAAGGAATGCGCTGAAAGAGGTAAATATCTGACTACTCTGAAGCATATTATGGGGCCGCATTCCACGCAGTGATTTTAAATATACAGCTTTCCCCATAACGGAGTCATTTTGTGGTCCAACCTCCACTTTGTGTTTCTCAATATACTTCTGACTTGGAGCGATGGATGACTTAAAGTAGTGTTACATTTCAAGGATCAGCGAACGGGGTCTCGATTTCAGCTCTACAATGTTCTCCGACGAGCTCGGAGGTTGCATCACCGCAAGTAGTTACTACTCAACAAACTCCCTGGTGGCTGACATAGTGTAGGACTGTAAAAGCCACTTTTGCCTGGTTTTAATTAGATAATAAACGCCCAATAAGCAGTATACTAAAAGGGGCATTCCATTTTCAGTAACCATTTGTATTAATGGATTTTAGGAGTAAGTCTTTAACAGAGCAACGCTAAGTCGAAAAGGGGAGGCGAACACTGAACCACAGGACTGCATTCGTGGCTGTTCGTTATCAGCTGACGGGTCCGCCCAACATCATGCATTAAAACAGACAGGAGCTGTTCCTTTTGCGTGCGTCTTTTTGAGCCCTCTCTCCCTCATGAGCCTGGACGTTTCGTTACCTGTGGCCAGACGGGACTCCACGGAATGGCAGTCCGGGCCGGCTAGGAGGATAGACGGAAGGAGGGTGACCACCTGGTGAGGATTTCGTCATGCAAGGGGTGGTCGCAAAGGCTCATAGACTCGAGGGTGCAGGACATCTGACAGTAACACCGATTGTATTTGTCTGCTGGAGCGGCCACCTGGTGCGCATGGACGACGAGCGACTACCCAAACGACTCTTCTACGGAGACGTCGCGACGGGTTCTCGCCGTCAAGGAGGCCCAATTCGTCGATACAAGGATACCCTGAAGTCCTCCCTGAAATGCCTGCAAATCAACCCCACCAACTCGGAGGAGCTCGCACTCGATCGACCGACCTGGAGGAGGACAGTGAAGACAGGCGCTGCGATCTACGAAGCCAACCGCATCGCTGCCGCCAAAGCGAAACGTGAAGCCCGCAAATCACAACTTCGCCCAGTAAGCAACGCCGCCGTACAACCGCTTCCAACGTGTCATCGATGTCAACGGACATTCCGGGCTCGAATCGGACTTGTTAGACATCTTCGGATTAACTGCGCCTCTCGAACGGCACCAACCATCGTCCCCCCGCCTGCCTCTCCCTCCTCTCCGCCGCCAACTAACCCACCACTTCCATCATCCTCCTCCTCCTCCTCGCCCACTGCTCCAACGGCGGCCGCTCAGGCGACTGTCCCACGCACAGCAACCGACACTACCACCACCTTCCCCGACTCCAGGGATGAGGATCAGGACTACACCTGCCCTCACTGCGACCGTACTTTCACCTCACACATCGGCCTGGTCGGTCACTTGAGAATCCATCGCACAGAGCCTGGCGAACCAGTGCCTGGAGCACCAACCTATACCCACCGCACTCGCCTCCACTGCCCACACTGCCCTCGCACCTTCACGCATCGCATGGGCCTTTTCGGCCACATGCGCATCCACGACGACCTGCGGTAGACAACCGCCGGCCACACCACACATTCACTCACTCCCTACCTCCTCCACCACCACCATCACCCCACCAGAAATCAAC
>CACRXP010000095.1:64584-78683 GCA_902702965.1 Spirometra erinaceieuropaei
CCGGTCTTCTTGACTCTGTCTTGACACCGGGTCCAGGCGGGGGAGGAGGAGAGAGTGTAGGTAGATGCTACGCAAGTCTACCGGCACTATAAACCCCTGCGTAAGTCACCGTCCCTGCTCCCATTGCCGCTGCAACTGTGGGGCACACGGTGGACATCATCGAAACCGATGGTCGAACTGTCATTTGTCTGCTGCGCCGACCCCCGGTCTCTACCGCACCAGTGTGACACCAACCAGTGGCGTTATTCAATTCGCCAGCGAAGTAAGCATATGTAAGTTATTTGGCAAAGGAACGAGGGCGGAGGTAGTGGGGAGCGGGTGTCATCAGTTTCCCGCATGCTCCTGCCAAAATTAGACTTTCTGCTGGCTGCTTGATTTAACTTCGTTGCTACTAATCGAGAGGAAATCATAGCTGAACTTAAACAGCTATCCTCTCATCATCTGATAAGCAGACTGTCTTGTCCAAGCAACTCCTCTCGCTGGATGTAAGGCTAAGACCTGTTCGAAATCACTGGTGGGGAATTGCCGCAAAGTGCCGGCTTAACCGCTTGATAACAGACCACTATCTGCCCTAATCGAAGTCCCAAGAGACTACTACGGTGTACATAAAATTCGTGGCTTGGAAGGTTGCCAACTGACGATTCAACTCAGACCGTGCAGTCAGCCCGGTGTGTTTTTGCGGAGTGACTGACTGGTGGACTGAGGAGGAGACTGCATTGGCTCCTTCTTAAAGTCGCCATTATGGCACTTCCGCTCAGGTAGGATCCGAGCCGTCCTCCTTTTTCTTGCTGTTTAGAATCCTGGTCAGTTGTACGTGTTGGACGTGGTGGGACATGGTGGTACGTCTAGGCGCAGGCTTACGCCACATCTGTCACCTGCGCAATATACCGCTCGCAGTCTTCTTGACTCTGCCTTGGCACCGAACTCAGATGGAAGAGGGGGAGAGAGTGCGGTAGATGCTTCGCAAGTCTGCTATCACCTTAAAATAACTCAAGCGCAAGTTACCGTCCCTGCGCCCACGTTGCTCTGGGGCGTGCGGCGGACATTGTCGGGCACGAAGGTCGACCTGTTCGTCAAGTTGATGTGTACTGCGTACAGTATCAAACCTTGTGAAATCCCATCTCTTGGCCTCCAAATGTTGATACGAGCAGATGCGTTTGTGCTAGTTAGTTTTCTGTGAGTTAAGAAGGAGTTGGAAGTGATTCTGGTTGTCACAGCGTACCACCCAAACAATCTCAGAAGTTTTCCGCGTGTTTATAGCTTGGCTATTAAGAACGCCAGTTAAGCACTTTGCTGTTGGCTTTGTGTGGAATGTCTGGATAGTCGGTACTAGATAATTCAGGACACAGTAAACCTTGAAACAGTGGCGCCACTTATTGTCAAAAGCAGAAGCGTAGCCATTGACTGGGTCAGATGAAGTTGGTTTCCTGACTCGGCCGAGCCTTAATTGCAACGTAGAGTCGGAAGTTGAATGCCCCTAGTTTAAATACAGATGCCGGACGCAAATTAGGTACGAAGCGTGAAAAGTCAATTAAATGCCACAGAAATAGCCTACCATGCGAGGTAAGGGAAATGGCGCCAGTCCATGTAGAGGAAAGGCTGTGAATCAGCTGTAGCATCATCTATCGATCGTTCTCTTAATGATACTAGAGGATACAGGAGGTGAAGGTACAAGCACCAATCAAACACGGCCTTATGGCATTGGCACTCGTCGGTTATGAAAAACGAACTATTGTCGGCTTCAGTATCATCATATAGTGAGCTTTCTTGACCATCAGTGCTAGTATTTGCTAGATTCCGTTCCACGCGGCTAAGCTCATATGGAGATCAAATTCATCCTAGATGCCTTTTAAGCGCGAAATCCTGCCGATGATGCATCTATAGGATAGTTGTGTTCTCTTTATACCGTCAGTAGATTCGAAGCGGGGAACAAAATAACGACGCAAAATAGTATTGGCACTTCATTCTCTCCTAAGCAAAAATGGGAATATCTTATTTTTGGTTTTCCCGCGTGTCCCGGAGGGGCAGAGGAATATCTTTACTACGAGTATGTATCGAAGCGATAGGAGCAGCCGTGAGTTTAGACATCAGAGGAAGTTGCGCGAGCGAGACGTACCCATCGATCTTCAAGGGTCCTGGTAGTGGCTTTGTAAATCCAGCTTTTCCCACCAACCAATAGGTGTGAACATGCCCTTTACCCTTCAAGTTGACTTTACCACGAGATTTTAGTTGGTAACCCGTAAGTTCGTCGAGAATTGCTTTTGTACTTGGACTGACATGAATTCGGAGGGCTAAATGTACAAAAAAATATCCAAGTTGTTAGATCGAAACAGGCAAAAACGCAAGCTTTTCGGTGAAGTCGTCGAAATTTTCAAACCTTCACTGGTAGACTCTATCCTCGAGGCGGTGTTCACAGTGTCCCCAAAGAGACAGTAACGGGGCATCTTCAATCCAACGACACCCGCCACGCATGTACCTGTGGGCATAAAAGGGGATATTTTGCTGTAAGGTTCATTACAGAGAAGGATAAAGGTATCTGGACGCACTCAATGTTACCCTAGGATTCGTGCTTCCTAGTTTTTTGGCGCTGAATGGACAGAAGCGCATCCGATACGCTGAGGTTCGTGATAAACAGCCGGCCCAAAATGCTGACGCACCTTTTAAAAACATTTTTTTAAACCGAAAAAGCAGTAAAATAAACTGAACATAAATCTATCTCTAATACCAAATCAGCATGAACTTGACTGCAATCAACAAGCAATGCGGAAATTATTTCCGAATCCTTTCGCTTCAGGAAGAAATAGAACAAGGGAAAGACGCCGAAGTCTTAGGAAAGCATGCGTCAAAATGAAATGTACGGCAGGTATTCCTTGCGAACAAGGCTCAGATAAGTATTTGAGCATTCAGTCTGTGTCTTCTTATCACGCTGCTTTACCATGTAATCCAATTTTAGCATTACTAGGTCCTTTGTTTCACTTTGTCCGAGTCTTCAGAAACTACAACATGTGGGTGTCCTAGGACGTCGGATTACACATTGATCTCTAAGCCTGCGTTTATGTGTAATGCCACACTCAGGTTAATAGAGGTCTTGTTTGAATCGCAGAGAAGACACACCTGACTGGGTGACGTCGTGGTGACTTCAGATCGGTGTATGGATGTGTGGTCGGTGTCCCTTCCCTAACAACTTCTGACCAACCTACTCATTCCTGATATCAGCTCACTTAATTTCCTCATTTCTGTCTGTTCAAGACTCAATGACTGCGGCCCGTAGTTGCCAACAACACGGCACCTTTCGTCGGTCGTCAAGCAGATAATTTGGGATCCCTCCTTCAGGACGAACTAACCAAATCCGCAACACCATTCCATGTTTATGTTCATAAATTATACTTTGTAAGTAAACTTATTATCTATAATTAGTGCTACTTTTATACACGTCTAATCCGCGTCTGCGACATTTGTCAGGATGTGATCAATGGCATACATAACGACTACGTGCAGCATACTTTCACTGAAATAAACGACTCAAGGCGTTATGAACAGTTGAGTGTGCACTAATCCCAACATTGTTCAAAAGATTCCAAATTTTTCAAATAATTTCGTACTAACTCTCGCGCGTACAAGTTATGTCCTTTCTCTGGGAATGCCTATTTTGGTCAACTCTCTGCCCCTCAACAGCGAAATACAATAAACGTGCGAACTTTTGCCAAGAACATTTTCCTTCCAGAGAAGAAAGCTCTCAAAAGGTGGGAGAGATCGTCTAAACACGAGGCAGCATTTCATGATGGAAAGGCAAAAACTAGTCTAGAGGTACGGCAACTGTTTCATTTTTAGGGTGCTGTGTCGCCTTTATCAGTTTCACTTTTTGAGCATCTAGAGAAGGACTCGTTTTACACTGAAACCTAATTATCAGTGGTCCATACAGTCTTGCTAACGATCATATCTGCCGGGAAGATAGTACCTTATATAATGGGACTTGTTTTAACATTTGTATTTTGAATCTTAAAATAAAATCCAGGTTTCCGTTTTTAGCTGTTGGTGCATGTTCAAAGCGGTGCCTCTGGAGATCTCCAAGGTTTTTTTTCGGTGGGTAGTTCATTAAACTCCTGTTTGGGTAGATGATCAATCGTTTCTCCTGAATAAGCAAATTTATTTGCGACCCCAAATAACCCTTCAAAATCCTGTCGACCAACCTATCGTTGATTTGGAAATTTAAGCTTGCAGAATACTTCTCACGAAACGGAGTCTGCGGAATGAACGACGGCGCACTCGATACGTGAGGCCCACCAATCGGTCTTTAAACTGGTGCTCACTATCAACAGTTGAGCTCGCGCCTGACTGGAGTAAGACCGTCGTACACGACGATGTCCATCATGTGCTCCACAGTAAGGTGAAGCGGTGCTTAATCAGGAGTTTAACCAACGACAGCACCACAACGGGTCAGAAAGACGAGGATGACTGAGATGCTGTGCTCACGACCTGTATACCCAAAGGGAGCGCAAACGCATCTATTGGCGGGGGACCAAGCGCCAGAGAACTTTCTGCGCCTACCAGGCTGCGAGGCGCAGATGCCGATCTCGGTATAGCAGTCGCTTACATCCCTCGAGGCCATGACTACTCAGTACGATGGCTTGGTTGTCGCAAACGAAGGTGATAAACACCACCCGAAAGGGGGAGGAGCTGCATGACTTGGCACCCGAGTTAGAGGGAGAGCCTCAATTATTGTCTGCTTCGTTCTCTCATCCCACGACGCCCATTATATTCTACAGTGACTGACCGATCTCATGAAATGAATTTTGGTAAACATCTAGTAAGGTCGTTCACTCACTGTAAGTCCAGAATGATTTGGGATGAAGGTGAGCGGAATTGCTGCTTACGCAGTCGTCGTCGCCTGTATGTGCTGTGCACACGCTGATCATCCGCACTATATTAACCAGAATTACTGACTCGGTGCCTACAACGGCGAAAGGTGTCATAGGTGCGCACTGAGGAGTCGATGTAGCCTGATCCACAGTCAACAGAGCCCAGTTATCCCTCCAATTGACAAATCTCGGTCTGAGGGATTGCGCAAAGTGGGCTTTACTTTCTCTCTCCCTCCCTCTCTCTCTCTCTCTCATTCTAAGCAGTGTCATGCGCGGGTCAATACTGGCGCCAGTAATACCAGGCACGGTGGTTGACTTGCATAAGGCCCCTCCTCTGCGCATACCACACAAGCACTGGCTTCTCACACATGAAGCAGACTCTCCCGCCTCGAATTCAACACCTTCAATAGGATCTAATTTTGAAAAATACATTGTAGTCCGACACACTCGAAGTATCCTCGTTAGCTTTAACTTGTACACCGAACTTAACCATGTGGATCAGGGGCAGATTTTTATCACGAGAGTACCGTTTACGACCGTTAGAAATCGGGTTCCGGCTCTAGGGATGCGTGACAATTCATGTAACAAATCTGTTTAGTGTATCATTAGTAAATGTTTTGACAGAAAAGTCACTTTGACTTCTCCAGGGAGGAAAGGCCACTTAAATCTCCCGAGATTTAGTCTGGTCGACATAAATGCAGCACCTTGCTCAGCAAAGCCAAACCACGGGGCAGCGTACTGCAATCGGCTTTGGTAACAATCAAATTCAGTTAAAAGATCTCTTCTATTAATCGGATGCAAAGCTTGGTTGTCAGCGCTTTTGTGGTTATACGGAAGTCATCTCTTCATATGCAAACATCTTTAAGGAGTTAAGATGATCACGACTGAATTTCTGACGCACATACCAGAATGTATGCCTATCCGCAGTAATATTGGAATATTCGGCATGTGTTGGACGACAAAGGAACTGCTCGCACTCAGGAGTTCCAAAGCCATGGTTGCAATCTCGCCCGCATGACGTTTACCGTTCGGAATTGGTAGTCCCGAGGCTACCATATAGGCATCACCGATGGTTTCTACCTGAAACAAACGACAGAAAAGGGCACTGTGAGCTGGAATTCACGGATATACAAAAGACATGTATTTGAAACTTGGGTTAAAAAGGTTCGATCACTTTCCACCATGGAGTTAATCAAGCCGATCGCGACAATTAACGACTCGGACGCGGACTGACAAGCCATCATTGCATCCGTTACGACCCCCAGCGATGATCGCAAGAGCTGTTGAGTATAGTACGCATGTGGTCCCGAGGCAGCTACGTACTATAAATACCGCACTCCTTGTGCCTCCACTACCCTTATATGAGACTTTCTGATGGTGGGTTCGAGTGCGAATCCGAAACGTCAGGTCAATAGACCTCTTGTCCCAGTGATCGCATCATCTTTTTCTGAAGCGCTTCCCGGAACTCCCCTGTTCGCTTCTATCAACAACTGACACCACAGGCTTACCCACCCTCGGGCACGATTTAACACCTTCAGCACACGATAGGACCTCGCCAGGGAGCGCAACTTCTCGTCTTGTAGATAATAAGTGCATCCTTCTGGCGGTTTCAGTCTTATGCCGCTAATTACGACTTGATTTGGTGACTGTGACGCTCAAATTACTCCAATTGCTTTGTAAATAAAGTAGTAAGAGATACCGAAAGGACTCAGCCGTCATTATCAGGTTCTGGGGGCCTTAAAGTCATCAGGTCCGAAGTTTTAATGGCGCCTTCCCAGTCTATGCTGCTTTTGATTGACTGTGAAGAGACAACAAACCCAAAATGTCCGCCCAAGTTGTACTTACCAGAATCGTTCTAGAGTTAATCTGGAACACTTTTCTCTGGTTAGCTAAGACCCTATTTTAAATGGCAATTTCTGGCATATTTGTCTTATCAGTCGACCAGATTCCAGCTGCATACTCGAAAGACCTGAGGTTCGAATTCGATCCAGCCGGCCATTGAGAACTGTAGCCAAAAGATCTAGTGATTGAGCCACCGGCCCAAGTACTGTCCGCGGCGATTGAAAATCTCTAACGTAAAGAGAGATTGAGGTTAGCCGATCTGTCCTAATTGCAGAGCAGAGTAAGAGCTGATTCGGCCTTGCCTTGGAGGTCTGCTTGCTAGCCCTCACAGGTGAATTTGGGCTGCTGACGCCGAAAAAACCAAAATAACTTTGCCTTTCACTTTGCCTTCCATGCAGTGCTGCCAGATTACAGATTGCCCGTCGCCAAACCAGCGCCTTCGAGTTCTCTTGATAGGGGTTCAAAGGCTAAACTGAAGCATGCAGTGTCCCGTCATGCGGTCAGGCGACATTGATGCATTTTGCTCACATGCGCATTTCTACGTACGTCGTGCTACTGCATAAAACACGTGTCTGACAGTCCCTCGAACCAGCAATTCGCTGAATCTCGACATCCCAAAGAAGACAGAGTTTACTCCAAGTTAGGCATTTGTCGGTTTGTTGCAATTGCTGTCGCTGGTATTTTAGTAGGAATGTCATGTAACATGCACAGAGAATAAAGGAGCACTTTTTTCAGAAAAAAAACAAGTGTTACCTTATACACATCGAAGGTTTCGATACAAGCGTCAAAGGCACTGTACAGCATGTTGAGAAGATTGACAATCTCTAGAGGCTTGGATTTTGCCGAAATAAGGCTGAAGCCCACGATGTCGCTAAAGTAGATTGTTGTGTCATCAAAGGTCTCTGATGGGACTTTTGTTCCAGCAATGAGAGCCCGGGCCACAGAACTGCAGTGTGCAAAACAAACAACTAAATACTTCAACATCAAAATAACAACAGTAACTGAGGGGAGGTGTAGACTTTCTGTTAGCATCATGACTAACATCTGTGTATTCAGACAAAACGTAATGAAGCCGTTTCTCGCCCAATGTCAGTTTTGTGGGTAGGAAACCGTCGTCGATAAGGAACAGGGAAATAGTGAAAAGTTCCTTCCTTTTACTCGCGTTCTACAATTGTTTGTTCTTTTCTAACGTTCAAGCTAGGCGAAGGGCGACTCCTTACTCTCAGAACAAACTTGTCGAGATAACCTTACACATTTGACGAAAGAAAATCGTGTTCATTTGCAGGGTGTCAGGTCTCGTTTCTTACATTCTTTGGTAATGTTCTATAAACAACTTTTGTTTCTGCCTGAGAGGAAACAGTTCAGTACATCCACCAACCCTTCGATCAGTTACCGTGTATCAAAAACAGTTAGGAATCTTCAGTTTTTACCTTATAGGTTGCTGCGCACACTGAGAGGGAAAGCATCCTTTCCACAGCATGTTCGCTGTGCCACAAGGTCTTTATGCCATTTTACCGGAACTGTAGTGTCTTAGTTTCCAAAGGGATTATAAAAGGGACGGATGGAAGCGAACACGCGAATCCCAGGTTCTTGTTGTGTTCATCTTCTGTATAAAAGGGACTATCCCGTGTCGGACAAAGCAAGTTCAGATAACCTTCAAATGGAGTTGACATCTCCAAGGCTATGCAATTGTTAATCGTTGTGCTGTCTACTATCGGTGGTGCCTGCTGCACTGACACAGACGACCAGTTTATCGATCGGCGCAAAAGTTGCATTGGCGTCTGAAAGGGCTGCCGGCGTGGCACGACGGCGCTGGTTGCTGCTCTCGCCCTCGCCCAGCCCCCACCCCTCACGTTCCGGCGTCGCAGTTTTCCCCTGCATTGTCAATCGCGGCGTGCGAGCTCTCACGTGACCTCGATTGAACTTTCCGCCAGCAGCCGGTCGGGCTTGCTGTCCAAAATAAGGGCTCTCCTCCCGAGTTTGTGCAGTCCAGTTCAACGAAATAGCCGTAGTAATGCCCTGTCTTTCGGTATTTGACCTGAATAAACAACCGAATCGTACAGCCGATGGTCAAACTGATTGGAATCTAGCACATTAGCCCCCAACACCCCTAAAATGACTTTGGTAAAATTTAAGCACTGTGTCTAGATGGCAGTGATCCTAAAGAGACATTTCGAAGTAGAAACTCGAGATCTCATTCAGTGAGCAGAAACCCACAGGCATTAAGGAATACAATTTCGGTATTCTATCGTTATATAGTAACATTGCGTAGATAACACACCTGGGCAGCATCTTGGCAATAAGCATCTCCGTCTTGGCCTGCGCCTCGCGCAACTCCAGTGTCCTCTGATTCACCTGTTCTTCCAGATCTGCTGAGTACTTTTCCATCCTGCTCAGCATTCGGTCAACAATATTTGACTTCCTTGACAAAAGAAGCATGTATAACTTTATTTGGCGAGGACTGGATATGTAAGTCCACTGAGTAAATAAGGCCCCGAGTCTCCCTTAGTACAGGAAGGATGTCCGCAGATGGGCGCGGCAATTAACGCAATCTGCGGAAGGTGTTGAGAAAACTCTCATTTGTGCTATATGCTTGTTTTATTACTCCAACGAGGTACCGGAACAGGCCGGAAATTTGAAATATGTGAAATAGGAACATGCAAATGGGCGCAAAACATGTAATCAGGTAAATAAGATAACCTTTAAAAGAAACCACATTAGCGCTACTTCAGCCACGTTGCGAAGTCACGCAGAAGGTCACCTTGAGACAGCATTGGAACTGAGGAAGTTCAGCCGGGCTTGTGGCAAAGAGCAGTGACTTCCGCCCGTCTTGCAAACCTCGAGATACTGGTGTTTGAAGATCATGGGCAAACAGTCAGAAGCAAAAGAATCGACGTCAGGTGGATTAACCTCCTACGAAGGGTCCAACCAGTGAAAGCTAAGACCGCTCTTCCGAACAATCCGGGACGGTACGTTCATAACTATTCTTCAATATGCCTTGATAAAATTCTCGTAGAGATACTACTTCTTAATCCTATGTTCTGGACTGCACGCCGGGTGCCGAAACAGTTAGATTTAGAAATTTAATTAGAGAATCTCTTTAGTAAAACTACCGATCTAAAACCTACGGAGCCAAGAGAAGTTTATTATCTTACGTCAACAACGGTTAAGCGCTGCCAACAGTGCTTAAGAAGGGCTGTTCTTACTGACAAAGACATGGGAAACTGAAATGGTCATTTCTGGCTTATTTTCCGTCGTCAGCCAGTCATACCCAACCCCGAGGTGTGGATCACCTGGAGTTCGAGCCCGCGACCTGTTAGTTAGAAGTCCAACGCCTCTAACAACTGAGCCACGGATTTACTGTCCTGTCGGTTGCGATCAAGAATTTACAATAATAGCGGGACGCTCATTCATCGTTGTTACGAAACTCATTCGTCCCCTTGTGCCTTACGGTCTCTCCTCTCTCAAGCTCAACTAACAGCTGCACAGCGGCGCATGATATAGGCAGAATGTAATTACCGACAGGACAACGAGACCGTGGCTCAGTTGTTAGAGACGTTGGACTTCTAACTAACAGGTCGCGGGCTCGAGCTCCAGGTGATCCACACCTCGGGGTTTGGTATGACTGGCTGACGACGGAAATGACCATTTCAGTTTCCCTTGCCTTTGTCGGTAATAACATCCTTCCTGTATCATGCGCCGCTCTGCGGCTACTGGTTTTGCTCGAGAGAGGAGAGCCTGTAAGCACAACGGGACGAGTAAGTCCCGTAAAACGATCGATGAGCGCCCATTCACCATTAAGAAGGACAAGGACAAGAGCTCATCACTTTAGTCTCGGGGAGCTTCGCAAAATGAAGATATTGTGCTAACCAGGTTGGGTAAGGGTTCAGGAGTAATCCTGGTGGATACGGCGTACTAGGTGTCAAAACTAGAGGAAATCCTGTCGGACCATACCAAGTTCTCGAAATCCGAGAAATAAAAGGTCTATATCGAAGCCTTTGAGGGTCGGTTGATTACAGCTCTCAATGCTCTCCACAAATGAATCTTTTTGTCTGACAAAGAGTTTGAACGACTAAGACCTGTAGGCCTAACGATACCCAGAATGTACGGTCACCCAAAAATTTCCAAATACGGGCTGCATTTGGGTCCAATCATAGATATAAGACATGCGCCCCATCACACCATCACAAAGTAGTTGGTATAAAAGATTTAGGCGTTCGAAAATCATTTATACCATCAAAATTTGAAAGGCACTGTTGAGTTTAGAAGAAGAAAATTGGCTCTTCGGAACAGGTTTATTTAACTGCTGACGCCCGTCAACCATCTCCTGAGAGGCCGACGCAGCGGGAGGAGAAAAAAAATCGATCAGCGTGAGGCCGGCCAACACAACTTGCCACTTTAAACTAAATTTCTGATCGATTAGGTGCAGTTTACGCTTTGACAATGAAGAGCCTACCCAGCTCTTTGAAACGTCAGCAGTTAAATAAACCTGTTCCGGAGAGCCAATTTTCTTCGTCTAATAATCTTCCCGGATCTCTAAACTTTTCCAATCTGAACTGTTGAGTTTGCCAACGCTATCAAGACTATTGACTTTGGCGGACGGAGGATGCTCTCGTCAGATATATCATCACTGTCTACCAACGTATGTGTGGTAGAGACAATAAGCTACCCATATGACCTTATCCGGGATACGAACCAACGAATGGGCATGCCAGCGAAAAACCTCTGCACAAAAAATGCTCACTTTTTCTGCAATTACCAGTTATTTTGGAAAACAGGTAGTGTGGCGATGGGTTCGCCGCTTAGACCGCTTCCAAGAAATGTTTTCGCGGGCAAGGTTGAGAAAACGAATTTACGGGATACCATTAATGAACTCGAATTCTACTATCGGTACGTTGACTATCGGTACTGACGTCGATGCCCTGGTCCAGAAGCATAAGAGCGGGCACACCTCGCTCACGGATCTTGAATGGCCTGAGGCGGACAACAAAATCACGTTTCTCGACGTGTTTCTGCAGAGACAGGAGGATGAAGCTATCCAGCGTAGGGTATTCCGAAAGAAAGCCTGAACGAGGCAATGTATTGATTTTCACAGTTTTGTTTCTCTAAATATAAAAAAAGTTTAGTCCAGTGGGTTATCTTCTGTCCCGAGACCGTTGAGGCGACTGCGAAACACGATTCGCATAAAAACCTACTTCCGCAACTTCAGAAAAAAGGACATGTCTATAAGGATGTCTTTTTAAGGGGCGCAAGAAGCAACCTAATAAAACGACGTCTAAATGCAGCTCTCATTAAAGCTTACCCCGCGGCGATCTTACGCGTATTCTTCGCGAACCCTCCCCTCTCGTACTTGAGGAGTAAAGACCGATTACCGTTGCAGGCCAAATCGACGTGCATTTACTTATTCACATGCGCCGGTGGAGCGGGATACATTGGCCGTACAACGAGGCACCTGGAAAACGGGATACTCTAACGCATATCCGCCTGTGTAGTCAGAGGTGAAAACAGGTAGATTTCGAGTCCTGTTCTCGTACATCTAGCTAATACGGATCACCGAATCTATGCCAAAGAAGTTTTTCTAGGCTGTCTTTGAGACACCAGCAAACTTTTCTAAAGTCCTGTGCCAACGGGTACTAGCACCAGCCGAGACAGTGGCTATTCGACTAACGAATCCAGCGCTGTGCTATCAGAAGACGTTGATACAGGAGCTCTGTCTCCCGTAGCCAACGCCGACTCCAGGTGGTGATCGCATGTCGTCCCAATCCCCTGTTGACAGTGGTGTGCACTCCGTGTACTCGACCGAAAACGTCGCTTACACCCTGCCTCACTCCATACCCGACTCCCGATGCCAATAACACACCGACCCCTTAATGTGGGCGGCGTGAGAACGACGAGTGACACTTGAGACACTTATAAGCCCTGTCATCCTCTCATATTTTTATTCTCTAAGTCTATGGGCCCCAGGGTGAATTACCGGTGACATGTGCTTGCAAACTTGACTGTTCAATTCTCACGTGGAAGTACTCACAGAACTTAGTCTAAGGTAATTAGTTAAATAAGGCCGGACTGAGTAAGACGGCATGCGACGGACAAACTTAGCCCTAGCCTCAGCTCTAACCCTTTCGCTAGCCCTACTCTTTAACCTTCCCTTGCCTTGACCTAAATCATAAGTTAACTTATTTTCGTGAGCCTAACCAGAAAAGTGCTCCTAATACAACATGCCCACTTAAATCAGATGTGCAGGCATGCTACAGTAATATAAATCCAGGGCCTATATCAAATCCTCACCCTTTATTTTTCTGTTCGCTACGAGGAGAAGCTGAAAATCACTCGGAGGGGGGTTATTTTAAGGCCTCTTTTTCTCATGGCATGCTACCTGGAAATTTCACTTTCAATACAACTGAACTGATATATTTGTTGGCTGCTGTCGCCTGACTGCGGGACACCGCACGATTGGGGCTCGGAACACGGGAATAAGCGCTCCCGCGTACTACGGGTGGCCTTAAGCTACATCACCTATCTCCGTATCCTGACCGTAACCCTAACCCTTTTAACTCTCGTCCTAAATCATCCCCCTTGGAATTTGAAACAAGGCCGCCAGTAATACAGGGAGACCTTATTCCAGTCATCCCACCCTCGTTACCCCTGTTGCGGTCCCCACAGGCGGAAACAACGGGAAAATGAACGACGATGGGGCTTTGCTCCTAGCCTTCCATTACGTGTGTTTCCAGCCATCTGGCAAGGAAAAGCTTCAAACTGTATAAAACGGACCAAATTTTTAAAAAAAGAGCCTCCTTGCTTACTTGCCCCTATTGAGAAGGGTAAATCTGTCCCAAAGTTCACGGAATGTTGGACGATTCTGAGCACTTTCCGCCCAGCACATTTGCATCAGCGTAATGTAGGCCGCTGGTGCGTTCAGATCTTTAACCTGTGCAGAGAAGACTTGGCTAAATTTCGAGCAGGCAAAAAAGGACAAACAGGACAGAAACGGTGTACTATGATAAGTGGTAAAGATGATCCTCTACGAGGCTCTGTTTGATAGGAGCCAGTGGTTTGACCTCTAAGACAGAGGAATTATCTTGGTTCTTCCTCACCGTCCCCCGTGCTTAATCGCAACTTTGTGATTGACAAATAATGGAATAAACTTGTTTAGAAGGAGCCTCCTATACACAGCAGTAGTACTCTTGACTATTGAAAGTCAAAACTAGTAAGAACCGTCTAGAGCTAGTCCTAATTCCTTGTAAGATTTGTTTTTGGAATTTTTAGCTATTCACCATCACGCCTGTTCAACATTATAAGACACTTACGGTGAGCATCAACGAATAGTAGTCGGGAGGCAGGTGGTCGAGGATGTTCAGACATGTCAGAATGAGGAAAATTTGTAGCGTAGTTCTGTCA
>CACRXP010000095.1:100744-140788 GCA_902702965.1 Spirometra erinaceieuropaei
ATCATCATCATCATCATCATCATCATCATCATCATCATCATCATCATCATCTTCTTCTTCTTCTTCTTCTTCTTCCTCACCACCCCCTCCCCTTTGCCTCAACATCCCTTACGGCGGCCCCTGTACCCACCACTACTGCACACAATCCTGACACACCGACAAACGGGGACTTTACTCGCCTGACGTTTTGCATTCTCGCTTGAACCCGTCATCAGAGACAGTGACCCGTTTCTGTCACTGTCTCTGATAACGGGTTCAAATGAGAATCCTTGTTCAGGCGATCGTTTCTACTTCCTACCAACCAGTTCCTTGAACTCGCACATTCGCTTGTATAAATACCGACAAACATCAACACCCCCACCATAAATTCCAGCGATTTGGACTCGGCCCATATCTGTCCTCATTGCGACCGCACCTTCACCTCACACATCGCCCTGGCTGATCACTTGCGAATCCATCGCACAGTGACTGACGAATCGATGCTTGGGGCACCAGCCTACGCTCATCGCATTCGCCTTCACTGTCAACACTGCCCACGCACATTCACTCACCGCGTTAGCCTATTCTGTCAAATGCGTACCCGCGAGACCGAAACTGACCGCAGTCTCGACACACCTAGCACCTCTTGCACACCCACCATGCCTAGCTCAACTCACTCCTCGCCGCCCAGCGCGTCTACTATCAGCAGCTCCACCACTATCACCAACTCCAAAACCGACACTGGCACCGCCGACTTTTCCTGCCCACGATGTCCCCGTGCATTCACCTCACGCATCGGTCTGGTCGGTCACTTAGGAATCCATCGCACAGAGACTGACGAACCAGTGCATGGAGCACCAACGTACACTCACGGCATTCGCCTAACTGTCCTCACCGCACCCGAGCGTTCGCCCAACCCATGGGCTTATAAGGCCACATGCGCATTCATGAAAACTTTCGGCAGACAACTGCCGACTAAACCACACCACCACATCTACCCCACCAACATCACTCAACACCATCACCCACCATAAGCATTCAATCGCCACCTCCCATGCATGTGGGAAGTGTGCGTCTCGATTCCGTGTCCATGCGGCTCCTCTGCTGCATGTGTGATCGGTGTCTGAGACTATCATGGCGCGTTAAGCGCCGTGGCTTGAAAGGATGCTGACCGACACCCTAACTCAGCCCACTCAGTCTGTCCAGTTGTGTGTGTGCTTGTGTGGAGTGGCCGACTGGTGGTCTATGAGTCAGACTGCAATGGCTCCTTCATAGTGTGCCCGTTATGGCGCTTTCACTCCGTGGGATCCTAGCCAGGTGTTACGGAATGCCTAGGTGCGACTACTGTCGTGTCAGTCCCTTTTGTTTTTGTTGGTCGAAATCCTGTGGAACAGGGTGATTGGGGTGGAGCACCAAGATAGGGACTCGAGCGTGCCATCCACCTGCGTCCTCCCCCGTTTCCGGTCATCTTGACTATGTTTTGACACCGGGTCCAGGTGGGGGGAGGGGTAGGAGAGAGTGCGGTAGATGTTGCTCAAGTCTGCTAACACTATAAACTGAATCACGCGCAAGACACCGTCCCCGTTTCACCTTGCTGTGGAGCACACTGTGGACATCGCTGGATACGCGGTCGAACTGTCGTGTACATGATGACCTTAGATGGTTCGTTTAGTCACCTCAACGGTAATTTGTGCTCGTGCATTGTTGTGGACAGATTTCACGTTTTGGTCGAAATATATCCTATCGCGGGGTATACATTGGATTTTGTAGACATTTCTCCTATTGAAATAATAAACCCTGACTTTAGAGTATGTAGATTGGGGGCCCAAATTACTTGAAAGTTTCTCCACGACCTGTGTCTGGTGCTTTCTTAGCTGTCTTCCGAAGAGCTCGGATACATTCTTCACATGAGTGGAAGTCCGTCAGCCAGTTGTTTTTGACGTCCGGGTGGTCCTAACTCAGAAGTAGTTTTTCGTTGAACGACGAGCTGGGTAACCAGTTTATAACATTTTCGCAATAAGATTTACGTTAGCTTTGATGAACTCTGTCTGCTTCGAAGTAAACTTATTGGGATGTCCATTTGTCAATGCATGTGTATGCATATATGGAGCTGACACTATATCGCATCCTCTCGAGCATCCATAGCGCCGGAATAAACAGTGATTTAGAAAGTGACCGCATCCAGTCGCTTTATACTGGTTTGACAGGCTTTCGTCGATAGACGCAAAAATGCACGTGCGCAGATAAAAACCTGCAAGATATGATCAAGGGCGATCTGATGTCACTCGCCTACCCCCCACCCCCCTAAAATACGCTTGGTCTCCGTTCCCCTCGGTTTTGGTTTGGCCTAGTCACAGTTATGACAAGACTATGGTTGAGCTACAGAGGACGTTCGGGGAGGGGGTAGGAGTAGGTAACCCAAAGCTCGAAACCTAAGAGATGCAGTCCCTGCGGAGACCATTCCAATCACCACAGTCCACGCGACGTTGGAGGGCCTGCGGCTGGAGGGGGGTATCTGCTGTAGGTGTCCTTGCTCAGGCTCCCTTATACACCATAGTCTCCAGGTCATGCGAGCGTTCCAGGTAAGAATAATTGACATGAGACCTTGTCAAACGAGATCCTGTTAATTTGCACTTGCCTACTGTCGCCTACCAGTGTTACTAACAGACAAGCCAAACCGCGACGGATCATTGGCCTGGAATGAACATGATCGTGGCTTATGGGATATCCACACGCCATCATTTTCTGTCGACTAGTTGTTAAACTTATTAATGGGAAGTTTTCACTCTCAGGTTCATCCCGGTGATCTGCAGTTTAGGACCGCGGCCTGAAGTGGGTGGCGATCATCGCAACCTCACTTGAAATCAGTGTGGTCCAAACTTCCAGCTAGGGTCTGGCAATTAAGCAAGCCTATAAACCTGCGTTCACACAGGGCTGAATAGCAACAACAAGCATCCTTGTTTGCTGAAGGGATACATTTAGGTGTGGCTCCTTGACGAATGGGAACTCACATTGAAAACGGCAGTATTTTCAAAAGTTCGGAAGACGGAGGTTGCTGCCGAGTACGCATTCCGTGTGTCCTCTCTGTTGGACAGATCGCTGTTGCTTAAGTCTGCACAGGAGGAGGCCTGGGATGGAATCTGCGGACCAACTGTACTCTGAAGATAAGGTGTGTAGTAACGGGTAATGCTTTACAGCATAGAGGAGGTGGTTAACAATGCAGTGCACACTTAATCACCGGACGGAAATTCGGTTAGTGCTGATCTTTTGAAGCTCGCAGCACTATCATTCGTAAATGTTACATATTCGTGAACAGTTAGGAAACAACCCAGTCTTGCCAAAAAAGTGAATGGGATGCGATAAGGACTGCTGTGTTCATGGACAGCAGTAGGTGGCAAAAAATTGGTGGCAAATTTGGACCTCCCTTGTACCGACTACAAAAAAACGAACACGCTGTGCTTGTTATCGCACAGAACACCTCAAAGGTGCACCCTGTCCGGTTTGCCATCGTCTGTTATGCGTATCTTATGCAAACAAGATGTGTTAAACACTCTGAAGCAGATTCAGATACCCTAAAGTTAACCGAGATCCAAGTCTGGCCTTAGGGATTTGGAACCCAAGAGACAAAGAATAACCCCACTTGCAATGAGAATACCGGTATAAACAAACCATGCAAAAATTAAAGTTCATAGAACGGCAAAATGATCAAGGTTATGCTTTTCCTTCAGGAGAGATGGTAAGAGGTAGGGGACAAACCCGCCTTAACATTCACAAAGGCCATTCATAGGGTGCGGCTAGTGCTCTTGGATTAGAAGTCGTAGGCCGGAAATTAGCGAGTGCTAGCGCAGTTCATACGCTTCAGTCTTCACTGTCTGAAAAAGGAGCATTAATTCCGTATTGAGCAGACCAGCTTGTGATCGCTCAATACCAGTTATCAACCATTTCTGGCGCACTTTCGGAGGTGCAAATATCTTGTCTCGCTTGTAAGGCCGTGAATCATGCGGACATTATCAGAAGATACCATCGAACTTAAACACAAATTAACATTCGGACGGTAATTGCCCTCTCTCTCTCTAACGCTCGGTATACTTCGTTTTTGAAAGTTCAAACCCCATAGTAGAACAACATAAAGGTGAAAGATTGATAAACTTATGTTTGGCACGTTTTGCTAGATTGTGGGCTACTTTTCGAATGTCGGACGAAAACAATGCACACAGGTTAAATCACACAAAGGTGAAGCAAGTAAACAGTTTGGTGTCGCAAATAGAGTAAAACAGTGTTGAAGCACCTCGTCATTTTTTGATTTCTTCATGGGCTCAATGTCATCCGGATAGAGAATTAGCTTGTTCATTCCCTTGCGCAGCCGTAAAGTTTCCTGACGTCTTCTTGATGTGTAAAAGTAAAAGGGCGGGTGATATTAAACGTTTATTCTGGGGAGCGAGGGAAAAGGTGCAAACCAATAAGTGTGCAAAAGAGTCACTTTTGATTTTAATGCAACTCTAAGACGCAAACCAAAAATGGGTTTCCAGATGTCTGATCCGGCCCATCAAAGTTATATCTGTATAGCTGTGTTTAGCCTTGAAGAACGCCGCAATAATTCCATTATGAGTCAAAATGGGCCACAATGAAACAGTTCGAGATTACCCTGTAGAAACCTAGCCAGTCGTGCACTATTAGAACATCAGTCACTCGATAATGGATGTCGAAAAGCGTCAGGTACCTAGTTGTTGAGAGTATTTTTGGGTTTTCTGCCGCTTGATGACCAGTTGCAAAAGCCCAAAACATTGTTAATTTTAAATGAAGGGGAGTCGTTCACTGGGGAGGGTTTATTAGAGGTCTGACGTTTCGAGTAGTCCCTTCGTCTACCCATCTCTGCAGAGAGTGTGGTGTCATGAGCACAACTCCCCTTGTATGGCACGCTTTGTTTGATGCGTGGTCCGTCACTGGCGCCTGAGTGGCTGCATCCGACCGGCATGTCACCGTGACCTGAATCGACCCCGCCCTCGTCGGCCGCGATTGTCCCACGCCGTGACTGCCCCTCCTCCCGTTAGGATGGTTCGTAAAACCAGATAGGGGAGGGGGGAGGCAAATTGATGTGGCGGTTGACAGAGCAGTCGATGGACATACAGGCTTTTTGCACCTGCTTTGCCGTATGATCATCGCTCCGGCCCACAATCTCAACGACGCCAAAGTTGAAGATGTGTCCCATTTGCGCGGCATGGGTTTCTGCCTCCGACTTTGGGTCCAACCTTCGCACGTGCTTTTGCATTCACGTTTGCAGCCGTCAGTCGGTTTCCCAACGCAGATGCACATCCCGCAGCTGTACTGAAGTATGTAGACAACGGCCGACATCCCCGCTTAGGGATCAGGTCTTTTGGCCGTATAGCTTGCCGGCGGATTGTTGAGTGTGACCTTTGGGCAACTCCCATTCCACCCACTGCAACACAAACGAAGTTGTGTACGAAGCCGAAGGCAGATAAGGGAAGCGGAATGAAGAGCATAGTCAGCCGACATCGTGGCGGAGCATTTCGTACATGAAAGGGGTTTCCGAAGCCGTGGCTAGATCCCTCGCGCAGCCCGGAATAGGAGCTGCCCAAAGGTCATACTCAACAGATATGGTTCCGAGGCTTTTATAAACTGATTATATATACTTGGAAATTTCTGTGTACTTTATCAAAAAAGTTGCATTTAATTAAGCTTGGTCAGTGCAGATACCTTTGCTTACCGAAAAGTAATTTCAACGACCAAATAAACGATGATAGCTGATATGAATTCAGCCAGGATTACGAAAATCACTACCGTCGAGTTACCTATAAGGAAGATAGTCAGTCTTTTAATGTCATAAATATGTTCAGAGGGTGCCAGAGAGTCTGTATGTAAAATAAACGGGAGAAATCTCCGTCTGTATTGTTGTGGATAAGGTGACATGTGAACTTCAGCAAGACATCCGCCTAGGAGGAATTGGATGCTCAGTGAAGAGTTTAATCCAGCCAGGATCCCTTCATTGGCGGCATCTCACATACAGCAAGAGTTAGCAGCAAATCTTTTGTTAAACTTACTAAGTTTAGTCCTATTTTGTCTGTCGATTTTGGCGCATGCAGCAGCATAATGCTCCTATTTGCTCGTGATGCAAGGGGATGTAGCACAGCCACACATAATACCACCTACTCTATCTTTTGTGGTCTATTTGACGAAGGAGTATAGAAATGGTCAAGTACTGCGTCCCAAAAAATGCCCCGTCCTAACTGGATAGTTGAAGGGAAGCTCAATTTAAGAAGACTTACCGGTCTCGCAGACCACCAGCATGCAGTAATTCACACTTGGTCCTGAGCCATTACCAGGCCATTGTTTTCGGCTCACCTCCTGAACGATGTTTGTGCCCTCCAGGATCAGAGCCTCGAGCTGGTAGATCTCATCCCACCGTGCTGTGGTCACGTTCCTGTTTGTGTTGAAAAGGAAGTCATGTCTGATACCGAAAAGGTAGAAGTCGTAGTAGTCAAAGAAACTTTTCCCCTTTCGTCCGATGCTGAAGGTGATGCTCGGAAGGGAGGGCACGCGAATGAGAGGTTCTGCCAACGGCTGGAAGAAGTTAGTGTTTTCTGGGATGCTGCCGTTTCCATATTCAAGGAGCACCTGAGCCATTCGTACTGCCAGAGATGCCGCGGATGCCATGGAGACATCCAAAGACTAGGTTTTTAAGAAGGACATTTAAGACGATGTTACAATCAATGTGAATAGTTGACTGTCATTTGATGTGTTTCCGGTCATAAAACGGCGGTTTCTTGAGAAAAAGTAACTGTTACCGAATTGCATACTATCTCACAAGGCTGTAATGAGGGGACCGCTAGGAGTGGCTTGGTTCGCTTGTTCCGCCGCTCGAAAGGTAGAATTTAAGAGTTGTTGTTAGATGTGACCCATGTGTCTATGATCAGCTGAGATGTGTGTCTTCATTGTTGTAACACGTAGTCCCATGAGTATATTTGCGGAATGCTGACTTGAGTTGAACCGGCAAGCAGAAGGCGCAGACGCTGGAACGTGGTTTGGATGTCTGTTTGCCATGGATTGGTCAAACGTCGCCGTTGTATTAATTCACATTTCTGACAAATTTCCATTCGAAATTTTCGACGCCTTGTCAGAGAAGCAGAGTCAGCACGATTTCGTACATTTTGTTACACACTAGGCCTACTTTATTCATGTAAAATTTTGGGTTGCAACTCGAAGCTGCCAAGTTTGTGAAGGAGTAGATGGTACAAACTGGTGTTAACTTCTTCAGAAAATACTTTCGACCCACGATTTTCTCTTTGTCCTTCAAACTCTACACACGAACGTAATCAAGTCACATTTAGCAGTTTCCCACGCAAATCTGGCCCAGCGGCTTGACGTCAAAGTAATTCAGGCGTCGAGATTGTTTGATCACTGAACCCTGGTTCAAACTACATGGCCCCCAAATACGAGCACCGTTTTTGATACACAGGACGAAAATGAGGGCCAGATTGGCTAACAGCGCACGCGTTAATCAAACCATGAACAGTCCATAGGAGGCCACGTATCTAGGGTACAGTGGCAGGCTGAGGCGAGGCATCACGCTGCGCCAGCCTCTGCAGCCGATCCCAATACCGGTTGGCTGACAGGAACGGGAGGTCGACCGGCGCACGTGAGAAGGAAGTGAGAGTGAAGCCGACTCTGGGGAATTCATCTCCAAGGCACATCAGAGCACATTTCCTATAATAAACCCGATGTGTTTGAATCTATCTCCACACGCTAACTGGCGTGTCTTGAATAGCTGCTAATGGGTAAGTCGGTCCTCTCAGGACTGAAAATCAGACTGATGCCCCCCCCCTTTGAATATGGCCCCCAAGGCGTTCCCAATGAGACGTGATCCGAGCAGTCCATTTTCGCGAAAGCCCGCGCACTGGGGCACATGTTGGACATCATTGTTAGCGATGGTCGAGCTGTCGGTTCAGATTGTATTTGCGCCGGCAGTTCGCATTGAAATGGGACTAGCCTACGAGTTTCAATGAAATGAAAATAGCCGTTTCCGTTTTTGAGCGTTTTTAGATTGTTAAGTGTTAGTTTTGACGTGGCCGTTTGCACACCTTCTAGGCGAGGAGTTTACGTACGTAACGGAATAAACCCATATTTCGTCTTTCATGTGAATGGAATATTAATTGTGATGTGGACCTGGAAACGCTGACGTATTGTTCGGGGGAGTTGAGCGTCCCAACCTGTGTGTATATAGTTATTACATTTGACAAAAGGGGTCGACTAGACATGCATTGACAGGGCTGCATGAGTCATTGGGTATGGTCGTACGTGCGTGTGGACTCCCTGAACGGTGGCTTTGCGTCCGAAACGTCAGGCCTATAAAGCACTTGTTTCAGTGATCGTGTCTCCTTCTCCGCTTCGCGTTATACCAGTCGACTTGACTGCGAATTGCCTTGTGGATCCAAATGCGCACAACGAAAGCTAGGACACATTTAGAATCTCGAATGAAGGCGAAATTTCGAGTTCCAGGTGTATACATATTTGAAGAAGAAGAAGAGTCGAGCACCGGAACAATTCGTTTATTATCCTGAGCTTTCAGACTCGTACAGGAGTCCATCGTCAGAGGTAGTGGCAGAAACAGGACAAGCGGCAGTTATAAGGCACGTAGACCCAATCATCGACCGACGTCGCACGACTGGAGGTGACTACGAAGGGCTCTGTACGCCGGCGCCAGATCGATAAATCGATTGACCGAGTTCTCATCCGTGGCCCAGGCTTCAATCAATTCTCGGCCTGTTTTGTTTCCGGCGTGGGCAACTATTTTGGTGGCTGCGAAGTCAAACTCGTGACCCATTTCGTAGGTGTGGGCGGCCACTTGTGATAATGCGTCGCCTCGCCGCACAGCCAGCTTATGTTCATGTATGCGCGATCCGAGCATGCGTCCAGTCTGTCCTGTGTAATTACAAGGACAATTTTGACACGGAATGCGATACACTACTCCAGATTGCTCTTCAGGTTTTAACCGGTCTTTGATCTTCATGACCCTGTTGCGCATGGTGGCTTTGGGGCGGTGTGCGATTCCAACCCCTAGCTCCGCAGCAATGCGCTCGGTCGCTTCTGAAACACCCTTGATGTATGGCAGAGAATGCCACATCGTCGGTGGCGTTGGTGTTTGAGTTCTCTGGTGGCGACCGCGTAGGCAGCGACTTATGAATGCCCTCGGATAGCCATTTTGCACAAACTGGTCGCGGAGATAACGGGACTCACGCGCTCTATCTTCCAGTTTGCTGCAATGAGTTTGGATCCGTTTGAAGAGCGTCTTCACACAGCTTCGTTTGTGAGCCACCGGATGGTTGCTGTGAAAACTGAGAAGCTGTGTGGTGTTCGTTGCCTTCCTATAAACCGTCGTTTCAAGTTCACCGTTAAGGTTTCGTCTGACGAGCACATCCAGGAAGGGCAACTGCTGCTCCTGTTCTTCTTCTCTCGTGAATTTTATATCCGGGAAGACTGCGTTGAGCAGGCTGTGAAAATGTTGCAGCATGTCCTTCTTTACGATGACGAACGTGTCGTCAACGTAACGTCGCCAAAACACCGGTTCATGTTGGAGGAAGGCAATCTTTTCCAACTCCTGTAGGACCAGTTCTGCCACCAAACCGGAGACCGGTGAGCCCATTGGGGTTCCCTTGATTTGTTCATAGATCTCTCCCGCAAAAGTGAAGAAAGTTTGTTGGCAGAATTCAAACAGCCTCATGAGGTGTTCAATGTTGAGGGCATTCTGAGTCTCATCGTACGCCTCTTCAAGTCTCTTGCGCAAGACTTCGCGGGCCACGTTTGGTGGGATAGATGTGAATAACGACGTCACATCGAAGGAGACCATGATTTCGTCCGATTGAATTCTCCGACCTCGGAGGTCTATGAGGAATTGAGAGGCTGATCGAACTGAGGTAGTCGAATCGCCTTGGAGGAACTTCAGTTTTGAGTACATCCACTTTGCCAAATTGTAGGTGGGACTGCCTTTTAGGGCAACGATTGGCCGAAGTGGGACATTTGCTTTATGGATTTTTGGATTTTTAGAATCTCCTTACATGGACCAAGTATCGGTGTACACTTTGTAAGAACTTGGTCATACAGCAACCCTGCATATTTAGTCATTTGTAAACACGACTAATCACTTGCTAAGATATAAGAAAAGGCCTAATTTTTCGTCTTGATATAAGACACGCGATTTGACAATATGAACAAACGGTCGGTTGTGGTTTCGTAGCCCCACCTGAAGTAAACAAACCTCAGTCACCTCTAATACTGGACCGGTGGTAAAATAGGGGTTTTTACGAGTGGAGCCGGGGAACGCACAGGCGACGAGGTCAAGTAGTTGTATGAAAAAAAGCTATTGGGAGTGTGTGGTTCTACTTTCAATGGTTGAGAAATAGTTGCGTTAACGCCTAGCCCTAACCCTAACCCCTAGCTATGGCCCCTTATCCTAAACCCCAACCCCAACCCTAACCTGTAACTCTAACCCCTAACCATAACCCCTAACTTCCAAGCATAACCCCCAACCCTAGCCCTCAACATCTAAGTTCAACAGTATTTTGTCCATCAGGTGGGGTTTCCAAACCACATCTTACCGAAAAAAAACATGTTTTATGGCCAGAAACTGCAGTTTCGGGCTGGTTCTAATGCACTGTTGGTCAAAAATGAACCCCCCCCCCCCACCCCAGTGGGCCATGCCAGATCGACAAAAATGAACTGGTAAGCGTAATCTTTTAATTCGTCTTACTTAATAGTGACCCAACTGTGGAAAACTTGGCGCCTCGGTAGGGACTAAAACCATGACAGCAAGGGGAGGCTTTAGTATAGCCAACGCTCTAACCACATGAGCTACGAGGTCGCACCGGAAGACGTGCGTTTACTCACGTTTGGGTCAAGTAATCCGCTCAGCCAACTGCAAAATCTGGAATCCACCAAATCTGATACGGTAAGCTGACTGCCCAAGCAAATCTGCCAAAACATCTATAAAGTACATGAGCCTGACCGACTCAAGGTGGATGTGTAAGAAATCCTGCTTGGGCAGTAAGTTTACTGCATCGGATTTGACGGATTCCAGATGTAGCAGTAGGCTGGACGGGTTACTTGACCTAAATTTGATTAAAATTACGTCTTCCGGTGCGGCCTCGTAGCTCAGAGAGCTACAGTGTTGGCTGTACCAAAGCCTTCCCTTGTTGTCGTGGGTTCGAATCCCACCGAAGCACCGAGTTTTTCACAGTTGGGTCAATATGAAATCTGCCAAAACATCTATGAATTCGTCATACCTTTGACCAGCCTTCTCAAAACTACGTAAACGAACTATCCAGTTGGTATAGTAGCTCATTTATTAATATCAGACAAACTCCCCCTTAAATGGAATCAGGATTCCAAATGGTCTTTCTATGTTGTCAATAAGGAATAGGAGGTAAGATCGCAGTTGGTAGCCAGACATTATACGTTGATACTGTCGACATACGTAATTGTTGTCAGTAGGTGTGCTTACCTTGTCTAGGGAACTTGTTATCAGTAGGTGTGCTCTTACTGATTTAGGCAGGTCCCCCTTTTCGGTCAGACTGTTGGGTTTAGTGAGGGTTAGCGTAAGGCGTAGGTTGAGTTTTATGATTAGGGTTTGCGCTTTAGGGTCAGGTTTCTGTGTTAGGGTTACGGTTAAGGTTAATGTTAGCGTTAGGGTTAAGGTTAGGATTAGGGTTAAGTTTAGGGTTAGAGTTAGGGCTGAGGTTAGGTTTAAGTTTAGGGTTAGGGTTGGGGTTAAGGCAATGCTTAAGGTTAGGGTTAGAGTCAAGCCTAGGGTTAAGGTTGTGGCTAGGTTTTGGGTTAGCCTTGAGTTTTTGGATTTGGTTTACGTTTCGGTTTTTAGGCTTATTGTTGGGCTTTACAGTTGCGGTCATTGTGGGATTTTATGGTTAAGCGTAGTGTTTACATTTCTGCCAATATTCCACCTTCTTAAAACTTCCCAGCACTTTCAATGTCAACTTTGCGTTTACGCAGAATCCCCAGCATTCCTCTGCCAGCCCTTCCATTTACCCCACCCATATAACTCCCTTTCTAACCATTCCCGTTCGACAGGGACCTGACTGTTTGCCTCCCCATTCCTGGCTACCAACAGCGATCTAACCGAATGGGGTTGGTCTTCGATTATTTTGGTTACAGACACACATAAGCTGTGCTGATGAAACGTCTGCATTTGCAGTGCTCAATTGGGCCGCAACCAAAACTTCAATTCGGTCAATGAAAACATCTGATGCTATGGGAGCTTTTAAAATCTTGAAATGTGCATCATCGACAAGCCGGTGTATTGTCATTTCAGAAAGTCTGTCTTGGTAGTCTTGAAAGTACTGGAAGTATATACGACTACAGCAACTCCAATAAGCTCAAATTATATATGTGCTGGAGTCTCGGCAGTTGCGCAAATGCGGATGAAACCTGGATCAATTTGTATGACCAAGGCACTCGTTCTCTCGCAGAGCAGTTGGCTCTTCGAAAACCGAAGCTGAAATCATTTGTCAACCATTTTCAGTCGAAAACGCGAGTCATCCGCCTAACTAACTTTTCGCCAATGAAGAGGACGCCCCCCCCCCAAATCGTGGCACAACTCAATTTAAGTGGTCTCTTTAATGATTTCCATTCACCAATGTATTTTGGCAGTCTGCACATTGTACAGATGGTTGCCTTAAATTCAAATCCAAGTTGCAAAAATAAAAAGAATGAAGACTGGTAACGACGTGCACAAATAAATAGGCCTCCGTAATCAGGCAGCATTTTTATCACTAGACGGCCGAAACCGGGAGTCCATCGATGCTCACCAATTTCTCCTTATTATTCCAGCCAGATTTAAAAGGGATTCTATGTTAACCCAATCATATCGTATTCCGAGCTTGGCTTTGCCTCTATCTCACATCTCGATAGTCAGCTAAACTGTTTTGTCTTACTGGGTAGCACAGTGACTCTGGAAGAATAGCTATGTCGTGAAGGAGAAAACGGCAACGATAGGTTGTAGGACCCCGAGATAGGACGTTGGCCAGTGGTCCGTGTCTTACGGGAATGGTGGTAGTGGGGGATTTACGGGTGAGGCAGCACGCGCGTAGGATAGAAGGTTAAATTCAAGGAATCGCAGGACATAACTGAATTTCGGACGTAAAACCTAAGATGGGCTGCTTCATAGCAACGGAAAGTTGGCGCGATAATCGAAAAATAAACAAAAGTAATTTTTGAAAAATAATGCACTTTGAATAAGCCGCCGATGGTGAGTTCGCATCCAGTCGGGCAGCCGACGCGATTCCAGCCCATAAGAACGACGAACGATAAGTGAGGTCTTCACCCCGACTGTTTCTGGTGTACGCGTTTGAGTTGTCAATGCACGATAGGGGACGCAAATCAGCCAGTCTCAGAATGCAGCTCGAAACCTGAGTAATGTGTGTATTAACAAATACCGTCGTACGCTACTAAAAATACCAGATGAAAAGTGCAGGAACATGTTTAAAAGGTAAATTTACAGAAACATAATCTGAGAAGGGGTAACTGACATTGTATATATGCAGATATTGAAAAATCCGAAGAACATAAGCAAAGACGGCAGTGTAAATGGGAAATATATATTGGAGAAGAGCATTTTTAAGTTATTATATTTTTCCTAAAATAGCAAACCATCAGCCACAGCAAACAGGAAAATTACACCACCACACACAGGTCGACGTACAGAAACTGAAGAAGCAGGGAAAATTGTAAAGTCCGAGAAGATTCAGAAGATGAAGATGCGATCACCGGAACAAGAAATTTATTTGCCTGACGTTTCGGATCCTTACTCGAATCCATCATCAGAGACCTTAGCAGACCTGTATCTGCGCCGCTGTGCGGCTGCTGGTTGGGCTCGAGAGAGAGCCCTTAAGGCACAACGGAACGAGTGAGTTCCGTATGAACGATCGGTGAGCGCCCCCCTAACATTGTATATTCCCGATCGAAAACCGACAAGGCAACGGGCTCGTGGCCCGGTGAGTAGAGGCGTTGACTTCTAAACCAACAGGTCGCGAGTTCGAGGCTCGGGTGTTCCACACTTCGGGCTTGGGTATGGCTGGCTGACGACGGCTAATAAGCCAGAAATGGCCATTCCAGTCGGTATCATCTTCTCAACATATATCACTAGTCGCTGTGCGACTGCCTGCGAGGGTTTAAGTATGAGCCCCAAGGCACAACGGAACGAGCATGTTCCGTAACCTGATCGGTGAGCGCCCACTATCATAATTAATATTCCCGATCACAACCGACAGGACAACGGGCCCGTGGCTCAATGGTAGAGCGTTCAACTCCATGACCAAAGATCCCGGGTTCGAATCTCAAGTGATCCACACTTGGGGTTGGGTATGACTGGCTGATGACGGCTAATAAGCCAGAAATGGCCATTCCGGTCTCCCTTGTCTTTGTCGGTATCATCTTCTCAACATATATATATATATATATATATATATATATATATATACAAATGCGGCTGCAAATTACGAAGCAGAACACGGACGGCTACGTATTCCGGTGTGCCCGATACAGAAAACGAAAGCACTTACAACTTGCTCGGTGTTTGAGAAAGCCGCTTGTCAATCGGAACAATCATGAAGATTTGGCTAGCATTTTCGCAAAGAACAAGGAGCACTAAGTGTTAAAAAGACGTTGAAGTGTACCAAACACCGGCTGCCAGTGGGACACAGTCTGACGAAATGTCAGATTGGAGGTGCCGGAGTGGAAGTGTACGTTGACTAAACTCTCATCAGCTGCCCAGCGTACAACGTCGGCAGACTCATGAGGCAATAGTGGCTGGTCGGCATGTATGATACGAAACGAAAGAAGGCTCCCACTGGGCATGTTAACGATAGGATCTGGACGGTCCTGATTTCCGTTATAAGAAATTGGGTGGCGAAGGGAAATATCATCGTAACTGATGATTGGAAGGCGTACAAGCGCCTACCGTCAGAAGGACCGTTTGAAGGACCCGGCTACAGGCAAGGACTCGAACGCTATTAAGGCGTACTGGAGCAGATTAAAAAGATCGATGACGCAATGACCTCCCGTGCCCTGAGCAGGACAATCAGTGACGTGGGGAGGGCGCGGGCGAGCGAATATCCCGTTGATAGCGAACCAAGTGGCCGAGTAATCATTACGTTAACATCGAACACGGATGATGAAATTGTTGTAATTAACGATTCGGACGCGGACTGACCAGAAATCATCGCCTTAAGTACGACCCCCAGCGGTGATTGCAATAGCTGTTAATTATAGTACGTATGTGGCCCCACGGCAGCTAAGTACTATAAATACTGCAGTCATTATGCTTACACCACCTTTATCTGCGACAATCTCTGATGACGGGTTCGAGTGGGAATCCAAAACGTCAGGCCGATAAGCTTCTTGTTCCAGTGACCGCATCATTTTCTTCTTCTTCTTCCTCTTCTTCTTCTTCTTCTTCTTCTTCTTCTTCTTCTTCGTGTTCTTCTGTGCAGACACTTCCCCGCACCCCGCATTCATAAAACCGGGACTTAAGTCAAAGGAATTACAAGGAAGTTAGTTCGGACCGACTTAATGAACAAATATTCATTCACAGGCCAGCGATAAACCGTTCACGTTAAAATTCATTTACTTCGGACATGCCGGCTGCTGCTGCACTGCGTAAACTTTCACAATATGCACCAGGAGGATTTTTCACGCCTCCCTTAGCCCCGTGGCGTCCAGGCCGAACCACAGCCGGTACCGTACTTCATTTATATGTGCCCATACCATTCGGTCAAAAACTGGGCCTCCTTCGTGAAGTTTTCTTCTTAATATACTCCACTACGCCTCAATAGCGTTCGAGTCCTTGCCTGTAGCCGGGTCCTTCAAACTCCTTGAGTGGTTCACCGAGGAATGCTCATCTCCTTCTGACGGTAGGCGCTTGTACGCCTTCAACTCACCAGTTACGGTGACATTTCCTTCGCCACCCATTTTCTTTTAACGGAAATCAGGACCGTCCAGATCCTATCGTTAACACGCCCAATGGGAGCCTTCTTTCGTTTCGTATCATACATGCCGACCAGCCACTATTGCCTCATGCGTCTTCCGACGTTGTACGCTGGGCAGCTGATGAGTGTTTAGTCAACGTACACTTCCACTCCGGCACCTCCAATCTGACCTGTTTTCCTCATGAGGGCCGCGGAGAGGACGTTTCGACAGATTGTGTTACTCGACAAATTGCATTCCGGCGTAAGTTCTGTCCCTTGGACACAAAAAACATCCTACAACTCCTTAGCTTAGACAGGTCCTGCAGTATATCCGGTTAATTAGTAGATAGTGGCCCTCCTCCGGGCGCCTGTTGCAACACTGCGGCCTATCGTGCATCGTACGTGCCAATCATCTTTAAGGCCCACTCAGGCAGGCTCTCACTCAGGACTCTGTGAAACATTCTCCCCTGTCACTCAGGACGTAGCTGTCATGGCGCCAGAAGTGCTTTCTCATCCGGCTGCCAACTTATTCCAGCCGGCTCTCCAATCTTTCTGTACAGGATACAGTATCCTCTGAACAGACGTCCAACTCCTCTTTCTATTCGGGGCCAGGCCTAAAGGTCGTAGCGGCTGGGGTCCGTCTACGGCTTAAGCTGCTGCAATAAGTACTCTCGATCACGGAGTACTCACTCCTAATGTGGGCGTTGATGTGCTGTTGTTGAGGGTTGAACGATGCAGACGGGCTACTTGGCTACCACCCCGAGCCATGAGTTTTTAAATTTTGACAAAGTTATTTGCTCGGCGCACTGAAAGGTATAGGGTCCACTAAATCTGCTACAGTGGGCTACGTTCCCAAGCAGGTTGTCCTGAGTAATCAGTCTATAATACCCCAGCTGACTATAAATCTCATGCCTTAATAGGTCTTTTGGCAGATGTAGAACTCGCCCCTCACACCGACGAGGTCGTCGTCTCCGCCGCCGCCGCCGCCGTCTTCGTCGTCGTCGTCGTCGTCGTCGTCGTCGTCGTCGTCGTCGTCGTCGTCGTCGTCTCACTAGCTGAAAACCAGACGTTCTACCACCTCGACTCAACCAGAGGAGTAGTTAGGCCAACTGGTTAACACAATGGCAAGCTTCTATACAGATTGCGGTGGCAACCTGTGGAACATGTTATCTAGTTTGTCAACGGAGACGCATGAAACTAGCTGGCACTCAAAAACATACGTTCACTGATTGCGTGGGTTTCAGTATGGGATTTTCCAAAGAGGCTGCACTGAGCATTCGGGAGTCTTTGGCTCCTGCCGTACTTGCGTGGGGCACGTGCTGCACTGAGGATTGCGCCACGCAACCACTGCGCTAACACTCGTCTCATCAGTCGGCCAAAAGAGCGCAGAGAGAGGGACCGGTACAGGTTCATTGGAATGCTGGCGTTTCGGATAGTTTGTTCGGTACACCACTGTCAACGCGTAGTATGCGCTCAATCGAGTTGAAATAGAAGTGCTGTGTCGTGATAGTCGGCCTCGTCCTGGTCGTTCTTCTCGCCGCCCTGGCCTTTCGGGAGAAAGGCCTTTCAAGGAACAAAAAGAGCGGTCAGACCGAATAAACCTCGGTAGAGTTCAATCACCACCTGCCGGCGTTGTGACGACTCACAATGCAGGCAGTTAAAAAGCCCGCCGAACATCCCCCGAAAGGCCAAGACAGCGAGAGATGAAAAAAATCGGCAAGTGCTAATCTGAGTAACGCTTCATGCCACTCCTAATTCTGTTCTGTTAAGTAAATTTTCACTTTGACAATGGTGAGCCGACCAAGTTCCGAAATATCAGCATTCCAATAAACATGTCTTAATGGGCCTGTCTTATTTCTGCGGCCGCATTTTCTTCTTCTTCTTCTTATTCTAAACCAACGTATTGTCATTTTAGATAATCAACCCTAACATGTCGGGAAGCATTAGGAGTGTGTCCGCAGTATACAGGTAATTAAAATTCCATGTTGAGTGCTCATAAATAGTCACTAAGTGGGCATTCGAACTTCGGCTGCCATCTTAAACTCTACTAGCGTTCGGTCCTTTACGAATTTTACGCCCGAAGTTGCTAGTTTTCAGCATACAAACCCACTTTGAAGGCTCTTTAGTGCTATTCGATTACTCCCTCTGATGACACCGTCATCAAGCTTTGCGTTGGATCCGCGGAGTAACATTACCTGGACTCAGAGGCAAACCGGTGGGCCGCCGGGCTATGCACACCAAATGATTTACGACGAAATCGTCGAATGTATTATGGACATTTGGACTGTCCTGTGTCAGTCAAAAGATCGGCCGGCTTCCAATGTCGATAATACGACCGTGGTTGCCAATCGACATTTCCACATTGTAGAAATAGGCGATACCCATTTTGACTGTTGCCATAATGCTAAGAATATCTTTTTGCTAAAACTTGATCATCTGAAAATAAAAGTTATCCGCCCTTTATTACTAACATAAAAAAGTAGGCCCAATTTCTTTACTGTACTGGCACGCACAAAGGAGGAAAGTCCCATCTCCCGTAAGTCTATTTCGCAAGCGTTCCCTATAAACTCTAACTGAATGAATTACATTTGCTGAAATTAGTCCCCATACATACTCAGGCTGGAGACCTACAGCATCTGGTCTATTTTATGAAGTGTTAATCAAAATTGTGGGCGTGCTTTCAATTAGAAATGGTCACTTATGCGATGTTGTAATATTGACTATCGTGCAACATAATTCCACGTTGTTTCAGCACACTCCACAGGTCGGAATTTCGAACGAGCTTCTTTTCAGCTGTCCGCAATAACCACATTCATTAAAAGATGACTAATTATGCGGCATGAACTTTTCCCACTGATTTTCAACGCCATTGTAGGTTAACATATATTTTATAAGACCATGTACAAGTTTTTCTTTCGTGGTCTTTTTGGTGGCAAATTGCATCGTCTGCAAAGTTCATACTCGAAAAAAGAACATATTTTCGTTTGAAAGCCTTTTTCAGTTTTCGAGTCTGCAATTAGACTTGTGCCTAGGATTTCCAAACTACACACTGCATGCTTTCCATGCAAGGAAAACAACACATGGCGTTAAGCGGATAACACATAGGGCTCATGCAATACTACAATGAATGTGCACTATGTTGTATACTTCGTAAACGACATTTATAAATATGCGGAGACTCCGTGAATGAATATTTCACTGTCTTAAAAGTAACGTAACTATACACTATTTTCAAAACTAAAATATGGCTTTTCACCAAGTATGCTATCCCTGTCAGCACCAGCCCCTCCTAGCCCCGCCTAGCCCCATCAAAAATGGCGGGGCTAGAGGGGGCTATGAAGGGGCTAGGCAGGGCTGTGGAAGGGGCTTTGCCGGGGCATTCAACACGACAGCCCCGCCTGGCCCCACCAGCGAAATAAAATTCACGGGTACGCGGGAACAGCAGAGGATCAAGTTTATTAGCGCAAAATGGCCATTTAGTGGGGGGACCAACTAGCCTTTGGGCCTGGTCAACCTATAATTAACCCTGCCAGCACCAGCCGCGCGTAACCCCCCCCCCCAAGTATGGCGGGGCTAGAGGGGGCTAGGCGGGCCTGTAGAGGGGGCTGTGGCGGGGAATTCAACACAACAGCCCCGCCTGGCCCCACCAACTAAAAATGTGCAGGGGACGCCAGATTTCCGCCCACTTTTGGCACCTTTAAAATATCGACCTGTATGATGAGTCCCCCGAGACACACACACATAATACCTGCTGGCTGAAGGTTCCGAGCTCAGAATAGGCATTTCTCGTTCAGGGGATTGATTGCCAACTGCTGTCGACGTTGAGTGAACCTCAGACTCAGGCTCTTCAGTGGCCCCATAATATGCCTTCATCTGGTGGTACGGCGAGAGCCACAATAATTACGTTTCATAATTGCTTTGGGTGTTCAGTAAAAACGATAAAAAATTGCATAGGTGGACTGTGAACACCAACGCTAACTAGTACATACATAGACATACAAGACGATTACTTGAATTGGTTTGTGAGTAAATACCCTAACAATTAGCATAAGATACATAAATTAACTAAGACAGTTATTAAGAGCATGAAAACAGCATTGGTTGACACACGATATTATCCGCGACCCGTGGGCGTAAACGAACGCTTTTTCCATGATTTATAAGCCACTTTTGACAAATTAGCTCCTTTTAATGCCAAAGATGGTACAATGAGTGGTGCTTTTGAAACATAACTTTCGATGCACATACGCTTCAAAATGTTTCAATCCAGAGGGGGCTCTGGCCCCGCCCAGCCCCTCCCAGCCCCGCCTATGAAGGGGCCATGTGCTGCAGGGATTCGAAGAAGACGTAATTTGTCACCAAAAGAGCACAAGTGGGGACGTTTTCATTTATGTTTTTATGAAGTATATCTAAATTTATAAGGACGTTGAATATCAATGAGAAAAATTTATGTTACGTAACAAGTCCTTTATTATCGGGCGAGAATTTCGTAGGCGATCGGAATGAAGGTTTATTCAATAGACGGCATCATGTTGTAACTGGAATATTTTTGGATTAGATCGCACCATAAACAGCATTACATAAGCAGCATTCAAAATTTCGATGACCACTTCAAGGGATATGCCATCTACTGCATGTATAAAACAATCTTAACCCCCATACGCGTATTCTGTTGACTTCTTCAGACAATGTGACTTTGCGTCCGATTCCGAACAATAGATTTCTATGCTGTACAATCACTCACCCACCTGCCTTTATCCATCGGCCGTTTCAGTCGGTGGATACTTTATTTTAGCTGCCTTTTGTTAGCATGCTCATAAATTGTTTACATCCGACAGAAATTATTCTTCCACCATGACCAGATTCAACTGTCTTTTTGCAAATTTTTTTGATATTCTTATCCTTGCAAAGGCCGAAAGTTATGCCGACTTAAATATTTCCACGTATTTCCACTGTATAAAGCAATTCTAATAATCCTCATAAGGCACTACACTTTGACCCTTGTATTCAATGAATGGATTTTTATTGACAGCATAAGCACATACCGTTGCCAGCTGAGTTTACTTTTATTCGTGAGTATGACACTGACTACTCATCACGTATTTCCGCCAAGGCCAAAATATTGACGCATGCTATGAAGGGGCTGCCATTAGGCACTCCTTGTGGAATGATAACGACTAAGGCATGGATATTCTAGGCAAACACGGTAAAGTGTCCGCTTACGTTCCTCGTTTCATCGGAACTAACCCTTTTTCGTTTAAAGCCTCAGCGATCCGTCTTTTAAGAAGGTATCCATAAAGCGGTTCAGTCCATCCCAGAAAAAAACTAGGGGCTGCGAATGGAACTATGTGAACACAAACGTTCGTTACATTTGAAATTGTGGGATAAAAGTCATGCAGAAAGGTTGTAAAAGAAGAAGCTGAGATTTTGAACATGTCAGAGCAGTATGAATTGCTGACATACCGAATCCAGCATTGGTGAAGAGAAGTTGAAGCTCGATCCGGCAGGGCTTGTGCTTATGATAAAAAGGCACATACCGGCCTCGCCAATTGCCGTTTGAAGGCTCATAGCCAGACGCCATGCGCGCAACGTGTCGTAAGTGTTTGAGGAAGGAGGGTCAAACTGAACAACTGCGGTATTACCAGAATTGACAATTTTTGATGACTTCACAGTTCTAAGGAAATTCAAGCTCATGCTTGGCCTGGCGATCAAGAGGACGACTAAAAGGTATAACAAATGGAAAAAGAAAAATAATGTATTAGTGACATTCTAACCATCTGATCTTCGGAGACTGCTTGCTGCAAAGAACTATATGACCCGAGTTCACCGTTACTTGCTGTACATACGCAAGTGCCAGCACGTATCTCCATTCTGCGAACGCTAGCTTAAAGTAAAAGCACTCGTCGCCCGCCTTACTTAAGCGATGAAATTCAGCGAAATCCAGGTAATTATCCTGTAAAAGATGGAAAGGTGCTAAAATACCTCGTTTAGCTGATTTGGTTCTAAACGTTTAATAAACAAGGCGAGGCCAACCATTAGCGGCCAGGAAGGGAAGCATCTGGCACCACATCACATAAATAAGTTAACTGGGCGTTGACGAAAGCGACCGCGTTGTTTAGGCCACCCCGGGTCTAGGGACTTAAATCAGTCGAAATTGAGAGGTCTCGTATGACTTCCACACACGCAGATATGCTTTTATAAAGACTTGTTTATGCACCTATGAAGTGTTATGTTATGGTTTTCGTAGCCATGATTCGCTTTCCTTCTAAGTACCCCCACGTCCTGGCACGCGATGATAGTTTGTGGGAAAGAAAGAAGCACCGTCGTGTTTCTGCCATACTTCTTGGAAATGTCCTTATAGGATTTTGTCCTAATTATCTCCCAACAATAACATTCGCTTAAGAATTGCCGTATTTTTAAAGTATCTGTATGGGCAAAATAATTATCAACATTCACTGCAACGAAGGTAAGAAACGAAGCAAAGCGACATGAGTAAAGTCATAATCTTAGTATTTTAATGTGATTAATTGGAGAGGTAAATTGAGGTATCCAAATTCAACAAAAACGAGGTAGTCCCAAACTTCCCTATACAACCAACGCCTATTAAATCCCAAACGAGCTGGTTGTGGTCGTTCAGGCGATCGTTTGGAGTAACTGAAGGTAAGACAAGAGAATAGGGGTTTCGTGAATCACAGGCGAGCTCGTGTTTAATATCCCGGAGGGGGTTAGGTTTAGTGTTAGTGTTAAGGTTAACGTTGGGACTCGAGGTATGTGTTCAATGGAATTTAGCGCCAGGGGTACATATTCCCGTGTCCAAATTTTGCGTTTTAGGGATGTCTAGAGAAACAATTCTGAACTAAACGTATTGTGATGGGGTTTCCGGCGGCGAAGTTTGTCTATTAATCAATGATTTACGACCAGCCACCCCTCATCAGCTGTAAACCAGAGTCAGCTATCAGATGCCGATGACAAATAACCGACCGAATGCAAACCCGCCGCATAACGAATTTATTCGCAAACTAAGTCCCGGTTGTGTTTTCCCCGAGGTGGAAAAATTTCTTATGATTCAGTTATGAAAAAATCAACGGCATCGGCAGGATTCGAGTTCATTGCAGAAGGGACAAGGCTTGAGTACAGAAGACGCTCTAACCATCTGAGCTAGGAGACCTCACCGGGAGCCATGAATTAAATCACATTCGGGGCAGGTTACCCGGACAGCCTACTACGACATATAGAATCCCTAAAATTTGCCACAGTTAGCTGACTGTCCAGACAGTATTTCCTAAGTGCTCCATCTAGAATCCACCGGATGATTACTAGGCTTATGCAATTAATAGGTGTTTTGGCAGATTTTTAATAAATTGTTTTGACCCAACTGTGAAAAACAGACTATCCAAAATCTGCCAGAACACCTATTACGATGCGATAACGTGACTGCGCAAGTCATGAAACTAAACGTAGGATATGATAGTAATCTGGTGGACTTTAGATTCATTCTCTGGACAGTCCGTTAACTGTGTCAAAACTCATGGATTCCACACGTCGCAGTAGGCTGGGCAAGTAACTACATCCAGATGTAATGAAAATAGCGGCTCAGGGCCGGGGCCTTGTAGCTCGGCTCGGCGCGCTCTAGGAAGAGCTCATCCACTGCTTGGGTTTTGAGAAACTGCGAGTTGGTTAACTGACTCTAAAGTGTTAAACTCATAACATTCTAAGCCTGTATCCTTCCCAGTTACTTCTCAGCATTTTCAAAGAATAGCTCAAACAACCCAGTAATCAGTGATCTGGCCGACGAAAATGATAGCCCCATGGAAAAAAATCAATGCGCCGAGTCCCCTAGGTTTAATGGTCTGAACCAAATGAGCCCAGCCGCGACTCCAGTAAGGCAGTCATAAGTGCAACTTCAATTTTCTGCAGGTAAGACATCATGACGCGGACAGATAAAATGGCAAAGACTCGAGCCCAGAATATGCGGCCATTCCACATCAAATGTCAGCTGACGGGTTAAGAACGTCCTGCCGTTAGACCACCTACCCAACATCACTGACGTCTGACTTGAAGCTCGACGCATGGGAATCCGAAATGCAAAACCTGAAATACAAAGAATCTCAGGCTGGGACACTCATGAGTTTTAAAATTCGCAAATTGTGTCTGGAAGTTTGTATACGCTATTTTTTGATTTTTTTCAATCTGAAAGATTACCGCCGTTATTAATCGCACTTTATTTGTCATGTGGAAAGTTTTCAACCGCGATTGTTTACGCAAGGCAGTACGCTGAATCCAGACCACCGAGGACGGTAATGAAATTCTAACTCTTCCTTTTGATGGACGATGTCCACCAAGTGGCCAACAGCACAGCTATGAAGAACGGTGGCTTACGTGTGAATTGCTTTGTAGTAATGGCAGATTTGTGAAATATCTACCGCACTTTTTTTCCCTTACGCACCTGGGTCCGGTTGTAGGGCATTGTCAGGACGGCAAGAGGTGACATCGGACTCAGTGAATGACAGGGACAAGAAGCCCGTCCACGTAAACCACGTACTACCTGACCCGCGCACAATGGACCAGGTTCTCACGAGGGGAGCAGTTATAGGATGCAATTCTTACGCCGCCACATGCCGATCAGAATTAGTGGTGGCCGCATCCATCGTTTGGAGCTATTATTGCTTGATCCCTACACTCGAATAGTTGATGGTCGCGTTGGTCAAGGACGTGATATTTAGCCGGCAAGTTGGTCCACCGAAATTGCGACTTGAAACATTATTCACTCTCGCAACCTCAGCGTGACTAATTGCACTGCCTATTTAAAATCCAAGCACCGTCTAGGGACTAAGAAGTCATTGCTTTCATTGATGAACTGCGGATAGGAAAAGCATAACTTCAGTGGTTTACAAATCACACTGTTCTCATCCCTCGTGATAACGTGGCCTTGTCAAACATGAAAATGTGCCCGGGCCTCGTCAAAGGAGTCGAAACTTCAGAATTGACGTCGATCCTCCTTACTGCTAATGTGTGAATGATACCGAAAGAACCTATCGAGGCCTCCGTTCCGGACATAAGGCCTACAACGGGGGAAGAAGTGAATAGCGAGGTGGAGTTCTTTAATGTTCCCGACTTTCGGAAAGATCGTGGCAACCTCAAGTCCGAACCCCCTAATAAAAACGACAAATGGGACATTTTAACAGCAACCAACCATTCAATCACGAAGGTAATTGCATAAAATTAGTCTACCGGTATATCAGAACACTCTGCAGAAAAGAGAACAACAAGGTTACCCTATTGAAATAACCTCAACAGATGTTCAGATCGAGCAGTTATTTGCGCAATTTTGTCAGCCGGTGCATGCAATGACAAGATAGGAGACCTATCATGATAAGCTCCAAATTTTGGCGAGTCCGTGGGAGCCGGCGGCTGGGAAATGTATTAAGTTTTGACACAGTTTTTGGATAAAAGTTGCAATTAATGGCATCAGCTGTAGGATGATATGAGGGCTCATCTATAAGACAGAATTCGTACAGAGTTCGTTCGGGGGTAATACTGAATTCGTGGATAATTGCGCCATAGTTGCAAGTTTCCACTTTGTTTTACTCTACCGATGGTCTCCGTGAATCCGCGGAACGAAACTAGCCGGATACTCCAAAAATCTGTAGATGGATTTTGAAGAATGTGACTACATCAACTTATGGGTTACGAGCTGAATAGTGAATATGTCACTTTCTGTCACCAAACAAATTGGGCCAGGGTCCGCGGATTAGTCGCCGGTAGAGCCCTCAGGTGATGAAACCGAGCTCGTTGTTTTCGGGTTAGTCTATAAGACGTGAAGAAGGGAGGACATTACGTGGCAAACGTAGTCACATCTGGTTTGACTGCGTGAAGACTCTCGGTAGAGACACTTCGCGAGTCTAATGCATCACTCCGAGGCAAGTGCCTTGAACTCAAGTTAAACCACCATCGTCGAGATGGGAAAAATTTTTGTGACCGCAGTAGATTATGCATAAAGTTATCTTTTCCTAAAATATCCACCTTTAAGTCATTTCAGGGGCAGGTTCTGCGCTAAAAATTTGTTTGCAGCCTTGTCCATGAGAAGAATGAAAGTCTGCTTACCAAAAATAAATTACCAATCGGGGTGAAGGTAACGGGAGATGCATCTCTGGTAATGCAGAATGTGCCAGGCGAGGTTCTTCATTCTAGTACTCGGCTGTCTCTCTCAATTTATGCATGATTTAGAATGAAACACGTCTCTGGATTAGTAATTCTATTTGTACAGTGACGGACCGGTCTCATGAAATGTTAGCCGAAATTCTGAAACGTGTTTTCGATTAAGAAGGATTACGTAGGTGGGGCTATAGTATGGATGACCATGCGGCACAATCCTATAAAATTTCGAGTTCGTCAAAATGTCGGTCTTTGAATACACTTATTTTCGACCTGCAGACTACTCGGTAATAAATGACTATTTAGGTGATATGTATTTTTCGCAGTGATTGTCGGTGGCCTTAAAGATCCAAAAATATGTTATACTCGAAAGGCACAGAAATATGCTTTATTTCAGTCCTTTGGTAGCAAATCACGGTGTGTTCACATTTTATACTTGAAAGAAGAGTAACATTCTGTTTTAAAAATCTCCTTTATTATGAGATTTTTTATGACGGCGCAATGTCCATTCATAAAGCACCGTGTGTGTACGTTTATTAACGCTCCTCGTAAGGCATGCAATCTGATCCACATCCACTTCAAAATTTTGTGAACTCTACGTGGTATCCTCTTAAAGGCACAGAGTAGTATAGGATTTTTCTCACGCGGAGAGTCTGCATCTTACAGACCGAATTCGCTAAAGGCTAATTCAAAGATATTTTGGCAGATTTTGAATAATTCACATTGACCCAACTGTGAAAAACTCGGCGCCTTGGTGGGATTCCAACCCACGCAGTAGGAGGAAGGCTTAAGTACAGCCAAAGCTCTAACCACTTGAGCTACGAGGCCCCGTCGGACGACGCAAATTAATTCACATTTGGGTACAGTTACCTGTCCAACCTACCGCGACGTCTGGAATCCGCCAAATCGGATGCACTAAGTTGACTGCCCAAGCAGGATTTCCTAAGTAATTCACCTAGAATCCACCAGATGGGTCAATATAAATTATTCAAAATCTGCGAAAATACCTATGAATAACGTGAGTCTAGTAGTCATCTGGTGGATTCTAGGTGAATTACTTAGTAAATCCTGCTTGGGCAGTCAACTTAGTGCATCAGATTTGGCGGATTCCAGACGTCGCGGTAGGTTGGACGGGTAACTTTACCCAAATGTGAATTAACTCGCGTCGTACGGCGGGGCCTCGTAGCTCAAGTGGTTAGAGCGTTGGCTGTACTTAAGCCTTCCTCCTACTGCGTGGGTTCGAATCCCACCGAGACGCCGAGTTTTTCAAAGTTGGGTCAATATGAAAGACTAATGCGACGGCTGATCTGGCTCAAAATGATCGCAGAATTAGAAAAAACTCTTTAAAACCTAAATATGCTCTTTAAGTAAACAATTCAAATAAACGTAATTTTCTGCCAAAATGAGTGGAATAAAGGTTATTTTTGTCTATGTTTACCATGAAATACAGTGAATTTATGAGGCCAGCGACATTTAATGCAAGAAAGACATATTAATTATGTAGTCATTTATTACCGAGCGCAGTTTTTGCAGGAGGTCGAAAGGATGTGTATTTAATAGTCGAGATTCTAGCGAGTGCGAAATTTTATAAGATTTTGCCGCATGATAATCCATATTACAGCTCTACTTAAATAATCCTTCCTAATCGGAAACGTATTTAGGAGTTTCGGTTAACAATTCGGAGTTTCAGACGGGCGAAAATCTTGTCATTTTCTGTTGCTGCTCTCTTGTTAGCAGCGAGTTATTTTCGTAATCATAAAGAACACCTAGGAATTTCAGATGTTTACTTTTCATCTGAGTGTTTTTCAAACAGTTTTTCCTTTGTAAGGCATAGCATTTCTTTACGATTTACCGACAGATAGATTTTAAGTGATGTTTAAGATAACGAAAATAACTTGGGTCAGATGTTATGCAGAGTTTAGCGAATTCTCTAGATGACTTTAACTGTTTTTATATAGTCCCACAAAGAAAGCATCCAGGAAACGATACTGTGGTTATTCCCTATCCAATGTTTTTTAAGGAAAAATCAAAACGTCACTTTGAACATTAGTATACGCGTACTCGCCACATGTATTTTCCTCTAAGCACGATACTGAGCTTTTTATTAGTCGAGAACTTTTCACTTTTAAATATTCATCCAAAAACGTTTACTCGTTTAGAGGAAAAGTAGAAGCAATGAGTACCATTCTTAAAGTAGACGTCTAGTGCAGCAAAATATCATAGATATGGAACGAATAACTCTAGTACTGTTAGCACCCGCGATGTTAAAGTGACATAATGTAGTATTCACGATAAAAGAAGCATCCAATATAGTCGGAATATCATTATTGCCAGAACCAATGGAAACAATACCCCCAGTAAAAAGCATGGTCGACAAAATCTGGTAGCTTTATTATTACCGGGATGGAGAGCAGTAGATGGAGGGAAGAAAGAGAAGGAGAAAAGAGATAGCAATCATTTGGAGTTGTGTTAGCGCAGAAATACTAATTCATAACGCAGGAGATTTAGGTGGATCAGGCTGTCATTGGTAAAATAGTATTTAGGAAGAGTGATGAAAAAATCACATACCTTCGGCACTTATCTCTCTGGAAATATCAAGCCGCACAGACTCCGGCGTGCATTGGAGTGTAAATACCCCAACGATGCGTATTGGGTCCAAGTTCGGCGGCGAATAAGCCATGTACATTCGTAGCGATTCGACAAACACATGATTCTGCATTCGTACCTCGCTGACCTCGAAGACAATAATTACATTCTGCCAGCCATGGAAGCGCAAGAAACTTTCGAACATACTCGCAAAGCTGGAAGTCTGCACGGTCATAGAAACTGATGCAAGATTTAGATCTGTCCTCTCATCGACCGGCGGACGATCCACTTGGGCAAATTGCCTGCCCAGGAACTCCAATCTACAGGCATACTCCACCTGATATAGATTGCTTTGAGTGTCTCTGCTGGTGGCTTCATTAGATATCCAGTCTGAGGCAACATTGCAGTCCCCTCCAAGAGGAGGCCCCAAAAAGACGGACCATGAACTGGAACTTTCGGAGAGGTTCTTCATCAAAGTGAGAGCACTGATAAGACGCAGGCCACGGATCCTATCGCGGTTGGAGCAGCCGTCAATTACTTGATACTTTAAGTTAACATGATCTAAGGTCAATGGGGAATTGTACTGGGAGATTGTAAAGCGAACCGCCGTTCTCGCCGACAGAAATAAGTCGTAATGAGAACTCTCTTGAAGACACGAGTTTCTGCTTCCGATAAGATATAAGTTTAGAAGAATAGCGCCTAATATTCCACATGGTTGAGGTTCCCGTTTTGAATACCCATGAAAATTAGGAATTGCCGGCAAGAACAGGGGCATAAAAGTAACAAAAATAAAACGTGTCAGACGTCCGTAGATCAAATTCATTTGAGGATAACCGTTTGCAAAATGCAATTTTGGAGCGTCATATATAGCATAGGAAATCCTACTTCGGTATTCAGTAGGCAGTTAAATTTGGCGAAATTTGATTGGTCCAGAATTTGATTTTTTGCCACAGCCTATGCTGTTGCGGAAATGTTATATTTGGGCAAGATTAATAACCACCTGCGTGTTTTGGGAAATTTAAGTTTCACATCGACAGTAAGGATAGCACTACAATTGTATGTCCAGGACTGTACTTACACAGATTTAAAGCCGACATTTAAACTTATATTGTGACTGGTATTTAATTCAAAGCGCTAGAGAGCGTGAAACAATGTTTTTTATGCAGCATCTGCGTACGGCAAGAGAAAAATACATTTCATAAAGACGAAAATTTGGTGCTCATGGCCGTGCCTTCAGAGCAGTGTCGGCGGCTAGACTGCAAGTAACTTCCATCGGAGGATGTCAGGCTACGTTCAAATGTCATTGTCTATATACTCGGCGACTATACTATAGCCACTTTATCAGCGCAATCATGCAATGAGCAGGGAATGCTTAAAAACGGGTAGAAATTGTAAGCTTGCATAAAAAGGGCATGATTTAAAAATTAAGAGTGGAAAGGAGACTTCGCAATAAAACTGAGGGCTGTTTATTAATGAGAACTCGAAAAGAAAGAAGTGTTAGAATTTGGGTCCGGCAGGAGGTGGACGCACCCGAAGCATGCTGAACTTTACAAGAAAGCAGTTCCACGCTCATGTGTTCATGTCAGCCAGAAAACAGCGAATAAAGTACCGCGCGTTCCCAGGGGATTTTCGTCTGCACTCATGATATTGTTTCCATGAAAATAACTTCGGTAAGATGTGGTTTGGTAGCCCGACCTGGTGGACACAATACTGTTGGGCTGGGGGTTAAAGGTAAGGGGTTAGAGTAAGCGGTTGGGGTTTAGGACAAGGGGTTATAGTTAGGGGGTTTCGGTCAGGGTTATAGATTTGCGCAACTATTTCTCAACCATTCAAAGTACGACCACCTACTCCAAAAGCTTTTCCTTTGCATACAGCTACTTGACCTTGGCGTCTGTGCGTTCCCCGACTCCACCTGTAAAAACCCCGTTTAGCACCGGTCTCGTATTAGGGGGCTGGGGTTTGTTTGCTTCAGGTGGGGTTACCAAACCACATCCGACCATAATTCTAAATCTTCATTTTAGAGGAAATCGAATCTTTTAGAGTTTAGACAGAGCTCAACATGAATTTGTAGTCGTGGGCACTTTTTAGAGGGAATGGTTTTTTGGATAGTCTACTGCCTGCAAAATTATTAATGCTACTAACATTGCACAGATCCTAATAAATGTGCGTATATTGTAATATCTAGAGAGCATATAATGTCCACGTATTTTGTTATAAATCATTCAATTTGCGAGTTATGCTTGCCCAAAATGACTGGACAAGCAGTTAAGCCTAAACGCAGATAGGGGAAGAAGAAGGAGATATATATTTGCAGCACTTCTGATTTTTGAGTAGCCACCTGACAATACAGACCGATCAGAACGCCAAATGGTCAATGAAAAAATATTCTCCAAAACCCAGAAAGGGAGCTGGAAAAGGTAAAAGAACGAGTCAAAATTAACTTTCGAATAAATAAACGGGGCAAATGAGGAGGTAAGTTAAATAAATCTGAGCAACACTTGCCGTCCAAATTTGCGCGACCCGTATTCATTAGTTCGGGATCCCAACCAGTTAAACGCCACTTTACTACCGCACGCATGCGGTTCCTGCTTTGGCGGTAAAGTCGCTACGTCAAATCACGTACCGTGATTCGACGAAATGCGTACACCTGACTTTTGAGGTTGAAATGCCTTTTCACCCGTGCTAACGATTCTATCAGAAATATGAAAACGCCGCGTTGCCTAACTTGAATGGTTTTCTAACATTTCACTTTACAGTCGTCTGCACAAAGTCAATCGTAGTGTTTAAACTCGTGAATTTAATTAAGACCAAACCGACAAAGTGCTGGCCAGAGTTTTCTTGACCCAGGTTAACCCTCTCAATAGCGAATTACGGATCTTCTAGAAGCATTTTGGCTATGTAAATGTTCTGGTTACGCAGCAAAATGCTTGCAGCTGAAAAGTTGCAGGATCGGAAACGCCCCATCGATTTTACACCCTTTACGATATGGTTGCTGATGGTTGAATTGGCCACATTCCTGAAGCAAGTACCTTATTTGAGAGGATCGAATGACAATAGAAATGCTCCTTCCAAGTAAACCTGAATTCGACCAGATGCTAAAATAGTTGCGCACAGAACACAACGGTACTTGAGTCTCGAAAAATGGGTTTAGTAGCGTATTAATGAGGAAAACATTCCGAAACCAACTTGTTTATCCGTTTATGGTTGCCAGTTCAGATTCAGAGAGCGGAAACCATAAGTCACTGTAAAATTATACTTTCTTAAAAGATCTTAACCGAATTGAATAAATCGGATAATTTATTTTATGCAGCCTGAGCGTAAAGCAGAGCAAAGCTGTTGGCAAAAACAAAGGGCGCACACAAGTCATCTCAGGTCCAATCGCTTATGAGCATTCCAACAATAACGGCGTTCGAACAGTTTATAATTTTTAATTAATAAAAAACAAACACTTTCACAATGCTAAGAAGATGAGCCTCGTACAAACCAGCTGTCGGTGCATTATTCCTGCCGGTAGGCTGCCATTTGTGCAGTCCGGAAAATGGTTTAGTAATCGCACAGGTGCAAACACTCGTTATTAGCTCAAACACCAACTCCACTTTAAAGACAGAAATTAATAATCCAAGCTTCCTCTTATGCCTGAATTAGCCAAACTAAAAGGCATGGACAAGGATTTGCTCTCGTTGCCATGGCTAGAAGTCACGCTTATAATTTCGTAACCCGGACTCTTCCACCAAACAGTTGCCGAGAATGCTATTAACGTCGAAATAGCTTTTTGAACTTAGCCGAACTTACTTCGAGAGCCCTGTGGAGAAATATAGCAAACTAAGCTAAAGTTTGCTTTCGAGGTAATTATCAAATCAACACTTTTTCCGATATTTGCACTTTGAAAGCACGAGGCAACTTTTTCGTACAGTTTCTCCACACCGAGAAGCATAAGTAAAAGGTGGTTAACTCTTCCTCGGACGAAAGGTTCTTAATGGCTTGCCAACCAATTATCGTGGAGATACTTTTTAATGACCTAAGTCTCTTGTCATGGGCTAATTTCTACACGAGAAAGCCCAGAGAACATAAATAACCCGAGCTCACAGAAGTCCACACATTTTCCCTCGGTCGTTTTTAAGGTGCAGACACTATGCTAACTCTTTGCTTCATTATTGCCTGTCTCGACGCTAGCCTACTCTGGCAAGTCAAGACTGCCGCACCCGAGAACGAAACAGAACTGGTAATCTATAGCCTCTTATCCAAGCCTGTTTGCTCCCCCGAGTTTGAACTGTTCGACTACAAGACAAGCATATCCTCTGCTGTTTGGTACCTCTATAATGCGACCCCCAACAGTGACGCCCAGTTCAAGATCTTACTTCAATTCGCTGAGGCTCCGTACTGCACCATCGAACAGGAAGATCGAGCAGTCAACTTGACCACCGAGTTACGTCTTTTAACTAAGCAAGCTGACAGAGTTAAAGGCTTCTCCGTATACCTAGGACCTCCAGACGGCACGGACTGTAACCTAATCAACGATTGGATATCATTATCCAAACCAGGCGCGAAAGCAAGCTCAAGACTATTTCAGATTAGTTATCTCTGCCGCCTGCAGGGTTTCACGTCAGTCTTCGTGATGAATGATCTCAGTGCTGCCACGGGTAAGCCCAGTTCCAGTGAGACGCTGGCAACGGTCTCCCTCGCTATTGAGATTTCGACGCTAATCTCAACCGTACGAGTCCTTCTGCAGACCGAAGGATGGGAAAGGTTCGCAATCTTGCACGAGGTCAGTCAAAAGCAGAACAAAAATGCAGCCGTGGCACAGAGTATGGCACGTGCGTTGACCACAGAAAACGGAAATTTGTTGCTGACGAGTAAACGCAATATACACCCTGGCATGAACTTAACCAGGCTCATGGAGTTGATTCCTAAAAACACAGATGGTACGTAAGAAGGCCATTAGAACTCCGAGAACTATTTATCACTGATTGCAATCAATTCTCTGTCCACCGCTCAGAGTGCCTCATTTATTTACCTAAAGGATTAATCATGAAATAGGTCAATAACCGAGGAGCTACCTACGTGTTCTTTAGCGTGCTAAGTTGAGTCAAGACGCAGTGTACCATGACCGAAATTATAAGCTGAGCTGTCTTATAGAATGATTTACATAAGACTTCTAGATAGATTTGCTACTAACAAACACAGGTTCGGGTTATTTCGTACGGAACGTGACCGATCTCATGAAATGTTGGCCGAAATTCTTAAATGCGTTTTCGTTTTGGAAGGATTACTTTAGTGGGATTGTAATCCTGATTATCTTGTGGCATAATCCTATAAGATTCCGGGCTCGGCAAGATGTCCGGCTTTGGAATGCACTTTTTTCGCCCTCCTGCAGAAATCATACTCGGTGTAAATTGACTACATATGTAGCACGCATTTTTTCAAATAAATTTTCGATGATCTTATAAATTTAAGTATATTTTGTAGAAAAAATGCATAAAAAGATGTTTTATTTTACTCGTTTGGTAGGAAATCACATTGTTTTCACATTTTATACCCGAAGCAAGTGTATATTTGGGTTTTGTAAAAGTTTCCAAATTTACGAATAATTTTGAACCAGATCAGATGGTTCATTAGCGTTTAGCGATTTCAGTCTACAAAGTGTATACATTCCGCTTGAGGAAAATCATATACTCCTCTACGCCTTTACAAAAATACTATATATAGTTCATAAAATTTTGCGATGGATTCTGACTGTGTTGCACATTTCATGAGGAGCATTGATAAACGGACATGTGCGATGCTGTAGGAGTGGACATCGCGCGGTCTTAAAAAGTTCATAATTAGAAACGTTCCTAAAAACCAAAAGTAACCCTTCTTCGGGTATAAGATATAAAGATAATTTGATTTCCAAACAAACGAGTAAAATATAGTTTATTTTATGCACGTTTTCTACAAAATATATTTGGATTTATAAGACCCTCGAAAATCAATGTGAAAAATACATGCCACACGAGTAGTCAATTTATACCGAGTGGGATTTCTGCAGGAGAGCGAAAAGAAGTGCGTTCGAAGGCCGACATCCTGGCGAGTCCGAAATACTATAGGGTTATGCCGCATAAAAATCAGTATTACAATCCCACCTAAGCAATCCCTCCTAATCGAAAACGCATTTCATGAGATGGGACAATAAATGTATGTTTTGGTCTCGTCGCTTTCAAGGGAAGGTTTTTACAGCAAAATATGAAGGCAGAGAACAAATGAAAACTAGTATAATTTAGAAACATGGCGTGGGATCATCACTTATTAATTTATTAACCAATAAAATCAGCTACATGTAGAGGAACGCAAAATGTAGATGATGATGATGATGATGATGATCATCATCATCATTCGAGTAGAGATGTAAAATAGATGCGCACATATGCTCCAATATCACTCCCAATGAGAAGGCGAATGAGGATGCCGGCTCCCAATAAGCGCAGATGCCAACTTCCTTCTTTTGAGAATTTTAAAGGCGGCAACATGAAGCAGGAGATTTGAGAGTGCTAAAGATGATAGGAAAAAATACAACCCAACATATTTTCATTCTGATAAGAAGAAGAAGAAGCGATCGCTGGAACAAGGGCTTCATTAACCCTTGTTTCAGCGATCGCCTGTTCTTCCTATAAACTATTGTCTGGAACTTTCACCTTCGCTTGTAACGCTACTTTCATTCTTACTGTCAGGCAATTAAGGGGGTGGAAATCCCGGATGTTTCTACGTAGGTTTTGAGGAAAATCAGTCTACTCGCGTCTCTCGGTGAGGCCTCGAAGCTCAGGTGGTTAGAGCGCTGACTAGAATAAAGTCTCTCCTTGCCGTCTTCGGCTCGAATCCCACCGAGATATTGAGTTTTTCACAGTTGGTTTAAAACGGATTATTTGAATTCTGCCACAATGCCTATGTAGTACCTTTTCATAATAGAATAATAAAAATGATGCCTCTAGATTTCCTAAAGATTTGATCGTTTGTCACTTCGAGTCAGTAAATTCTGACCAGATACAAATGGACTTTTGGAACTATACTATCGTTATATGGTGGTCTAAATAAATTCACGAAAAGCCCAAAGTATGTCTTATGTTCTATAAGCATTTTTAACACGTTTTCTAACATACATTAATCCTAAAAGCTAGACTACACTGGATACACTGGTTTTCTACGAAAACTATAGGGTAGAACGTGCAAATTACTAATGGCAAACCTTAATTCCACTAGTACTTGCCTGGTTTAAAAAGAGGAGATATTTTAAAAAATTCAAAATTTTCGTGAAATGGACTAGGCCTTAAGGGAATGCCTCTCTCACGTCAGAGTAAGCTATATGTATGTGAACATTTCAGTTCCTTCGTGTTTATGAGAAATACATGCAGTACTTTCTCTGTTTCACTGATAGACAGAAAAGCAGCACTTAGTAATTAAAATATGTCTTTTTGACCTAAAATACATTTTATTTAAAAATGTTAGTTCTCCAGAGGGATGGCGATCATTTTAGTCTAAAGTGGTTAAAGTTGTATAAAATGAAGTCTAATATGGACAGACTTATGCCTCCGATCGTAGGTTCTATCTTGAGCTGTCTTTAAGCACACTTATAGATTGGGAGCAGATAACTTTTAAAGTCAACCTCATTTTCACTTAAGAATGAAGGAGGACGTATGCGATCCGAAAACATAAATAATAACTTGTCATATTTTCCTTGATATAACCTTACATAAGCAAATAAATGCTAATGATCAGTATTAACTTAGACTTTGTTAGACTACTATCCATAAAAAATTGCAGAAAAGAGAATTTAGTGCCCGCATATGCTGATACATACAATAGGTAGACTAACTCATGAACTGTCAACCGATATTCCGAAATGCGTTCTCGGTTCGAGAAGATTAATTAGGTAGGATTGTAAAACTTATCATAATGCAAAATAATTGTATAATAAGTTGGTTATCTCAGGATGCCGGCTCTCGATCGAATCTCTATCCAGTTGCATGCAGAAAGTACACTCTAAAAAGGATCCCACACAACTATCAGTAGACTATGGATCGGATGATGTGGGGATTTATCTTAGCATACATTTAAAGGCTATTGCAGAAATTACACTGCTAACAGAAATTGCTTCCCTCGACCTACAATCCTAACTGAAAAGCCGTTATTTTGTGAAATTTACTTTTTGTTTATTGTTTAATGACTACTATTTTTTCCGGTGTTGTGCAATAGCTTAGGATGAGACTTTGGACACAAATCCAGGCAATTTCTGTGTTTTCTTTCATTTTGTCAGCTTACTGTCTAGCGTGTTGCCCCACCCATAAAACACCTTTTATCTTAAATCACGTACGGCATGCTCCACAGCCGACCAACATTTAAATGGGGTGCTTCTTTATACCGTTGTCAATGACTACATGAAATATGTTTTAAATTTTTGAGGGCATCGAAAATCAATAAGACAAACGCATGCTAAGTTAGAAGTCATTTTTTACAGAGTGCAGTTTTTGCCTGCATCCGGAAAGAAGTTCCTTAAAAAACGGGCATTCTGAGGTAACTGAATTATGTTGCATGTTGATTAGTTTTCAACGCCATTTAATTAATTCTTTTAAATTTAAAACACATTTCGGAATTGCGGTTGACATTTCATGAGTTAGCCCACCTACTGTACATATAAACGTATAAGAAGTTAGTGACGAATCCCACGAAATTACAGCCGAAGTTCTGAAATGCTTTTTTGATAAAGGAGGAATGCCTGAATGGAGTTCTAATATTGGCTGTCGTGCAGCTTAATACCAAAATATTTCGATCATACTAGGGTGCCGATTATTGAAAGCTGTTCCTTTGACTGCCTGTGGAAAATGCATTCGGTAAAGAGGACTGCTCCTGACATGAATTTTTCCACTCATTTTCAACGACCACACGAATTTAAATACATTACATAAAAAACGTGCGTAAAAATGTCCTTCCCAGCACTCATTTGGCATCAGCTCGCGTCTTCTTGAACTCTCATAGACGAAGAGAGGTTAACTTCAGTCTTTATTATGAAGCCTTCAAGACCCTGAAATATCCGTTTAAAAAGCATTGTATTCGTTCGTTTAATTATTCTCCTTCTAAAGGATGCAACTCAGTCCGCATAAATTTAAGTATTTTAAATGTACTATATAGGACCTTTTCATTTCCATACAGGAATATATGATTGTCCCCTCTTGAAAAGTTTACAGAGGACTGCAACGCCTAACCGGAAATGCAACGAAGTATCAGAACCAAACTAATTCGGGAAGGAAAAACTACTTTAAAACTTAAATAAACTCCATTTTAAATATGAAATTTGAAAAATACAGCATTTTCTACCCACAAAATACGAATGAAGATATTTTTAATTATGTTTTTATATCTTTGTATTGATGGGGGCATCAAAAGTAGTTGGAAATGATTCTTATACTTTAAGTAGTCAATTTCGACGAGTGCAGTTATAGCAATCGACCGAAAATAAGTAGACTCGACAGCTGGCATCCTGACGCTTTTGAGATGCCTTTAGGATTATCATGCACGCTGATCTGTATAAAAACCCAATTTCAGAAATCCCATCGGACGCAGGTATGTTGATCCTCTGTGTTGCTGATGGTCTTGTGCTAAATTCCAAGAGGTATCAACTCATGTGCCCCAAAAGTAACCCCAGGTCTAGTCCTAGTATTCATCGCAGCACTTAAGCTAATTCTACTTACAACAGCCATAACCCAAATCCCAACACTCCTACCCCTAACCTCCCAGGATTTTAACGGGTGGCGAGTTATAATACGGTGTGTCCGTATTCACGCGCGTTGCCAGTAATCATTTTTATAATTGTGAATATTCCCATAGAAATATTCAGAAGACAAGCTGGCGAGCAAACTTTTCTTTCGATAATTTCTTAGGTCAGTGCAATCATATAGGAACGGGGTACAGTCAAACATACCAGTGATTAAAAAATCGATAAAAGATAGTTTTAAAACACAGTCTGGGCCTACCAATTCGTCCGATTTTAGACATGCTAAACTCTCCACATCACGCGATAGCGAGGTGGCTAGCGCAGAAACTCAAGCCCGTACGGCATCAGCTAGCAACACGCAGCTAGCAAGATACCTTCAACTTCAGAGAGCTCAACTTTAACGGCACAACGATGTCCTCCCTAGACGTTGCATCACCACTTACAAATGTCTTCGTCACCGAGACAGTGGAATAAATTTGTGATTCTCTATCAGCCAATCAGCAAGAAATAGGAATGTCGACTAATACACTCAAGGACATATTACTAAGATGCACATTGAATGTGCAGTTCTTTTTTGACAACCAATTCAATAGACAAGTAGACGGTGTTGCTATGGGCTCGCCTCTTGGACCTCTGTTAGCCGACGTCTTCATGGGCATGCTGGAGAGATGTCAACTGAGCAGTCAGACCGAAAGTTTAAACATTTCGGTTGCGACGTTGATGATATCTTTGTGACTGCCACTGCATAAACCGACGTAGCTACCCCCTTAAGTACTGTAAATCAAGCACATTGTCGATCAAATTCACGTTGGGATGGAGTCGGTCGGTTTGTTTCCTTTGTTAGATGTTCTTCTAAACAGGAGACCTGACTGTAATGTCCGAAGGAGCGTCTATCGGAAGAAAATATGGTCTGATCAATACACGAACTATGGCAATTTCGTGTCCTTCCAACAAAAACGAAATCTAGTCCGGCGTTTGACACAAACAGATAGAAAAATTTGTTCAACAGATAGCATTTCGAAGAAACTTAGAAAATTTCAAGACCTGCTTCGCGAAAATTGGAATCCTGATGGGTTTATTGCAAATATTACAGGTGATGTGCTAACTCATGAAATGTCAACTAAAATTTCGAAATGCGTTCTCGTTTCGAAAAGAAAAATTAAGTAGTGTTGTAAAACTAATCATGACGAAGCATAAATCTATAATGATCCAGCTACCTCAGGGTGTCGGCCTTCAAAACAACTTATTTTCGGCTGCATGCAAGATCTATACTCTGCAAAAAATGACTGCTTATACAGTATGCAATTTTCTCATTGATTTTCGATGCCCTTGAAAATTCAATTATATTTCATGGAAAACATGCATAAAATATTCCTTCTTTTACTTACCCGGTAGAAAATAACGTCTTCTTCCAATTTAATACTCAAAAAGGAGTATAATTCGGTTTTAAAGAAGTTTCTGATTGTGAGATTTTTTAACTGGCCGTTCATGAAACGTCATGTATCTGCATTTAAGAATGTAGCTTGTAAAGTTAACAATATTCCTCAAATCCACTGCTTAGTTTTATGAACCTCATATGGTCTCCCCTTAACA
>CACRXP010000095.1:143757-187887 GCA_902702965.1 Spirometra erinaceieuropaei
CTCAAGAGCTCACCTCCTCTTCTTGTACGTTTCCTTCCGGGGGGGGGGGGCTGGACACGATAATAAAACTGGACCCTGGGTCTCCGAGAATAAATATATATACATTGTCTGGCCCATATCACGAAATATAAACCAAAATTCTGAAATTTCTTTTTGATTAGAAAGAATTATATGGTTGATTTTGTAATACTGTACAACACACAGCGCAATCCTAAGACATTTAAGTAGTTCCGGGACATGGGTTTTTAAAAGTAGACGCTTGCAAAACGAAACTCGGCAAAAACAATGCATTTTTTCTATTGATCTTCGATACCCCATCGTATTCAAATAAATGCACAACAAAACTCTTACTTGCATCCATTTAGTAATAAGTTGTGCAGTATTCAAAGTTAACACTCAAAGAAAGGGTAGATTTAGGCTTTTAAACATTTTCCCAATTCCTAAATACGTTTGAAACCGACCGGCAGTCGCAGCGGCGCTCTGGGCTTCCAATCAACACGGTGTATGTTTTCTTGCAGAGAGAAGCATAAACCTCTCTGTTCTGTTAAGAAGACCCATATGGAATTTATAGAAGTTTGTTACGGATGTGAACTATGTTGTGTACTTCGTAAGACGGATTAACCGATGCCCAGATGAGATGCTGTATGAGAGGAAACTTCCCTATCCTTAAAATGTCACAATTTTAAATCCTGTTAAAACCGAAAGATACCTGCCATCAAGTACAAGACTTGAAAACATAATTTGCTACCACAAAGGTACAAAGAAGAACATACCTGTGAATTATTTCTACGAAACTTATTTCAATTGGCAAGGGTATCGGAAGTCATTAGAAAAGTTTCTTTCTACATACTAGTTATTTGTCTACCGATTGTGGCTTTTGCAGGAGGCTGAAAGGGAACTCATTAAAAAGCCGTTATCTTGGCGTGGCTGATATATCTTGTGGTTATGCTTCACGAGAATCTGTAGTACAACAATTCCCCTGTAATCTTTTCAAATCAAAAACACATTTAGGATTTTTGGTTTACCTTTTATGCGATATTCAGATAGGCAGGTGGAAATACCGACAAAGACAAGAGGGACGGAGATGGTCATTTCTGGCTTAATGACGATCGTCAACTTGCAATATTCAATTCCGTGTCCAGATGGCTTGTGGAGGCCCTTCCGAAACAGTCAAGTAGCAATCGCGAAGTTTCAGGCAAGCGCACCAGCCAGTTGTCAACCGGCATGAATAGTGTGCGGTACAATTTTCACACTAGAGCGCTTTGCGTCATAGAGGCTAGATCACAAAGGCAGACGTCTGTGTGTGCGAATAATGCGCACAGTGCTGCGATTGATTAGGAAGGAAATTTCCGAGTACGCCTCACCATGTCGGATGGGAAAGACTGCCATTAAGTAAGTGGCGAATGGCCCGATATGGATAAACAGTTACTGTTTTACGCGAAGGATCAGTAGACCGTGCACGTAGACCGTCGGAGTGTGCGCCAGGGTGGACATTACGACTGCTACTACTTGTGTTTTAGTATGTAGTCCTGGAATATTCACGCCTCTGTTCTAAGTTGACCATGATGATCATTGCAGTACCGTCCAGTCGAAACGGTGATCACATTCAATGACGTGCGCAAAAAAGATAGCCAAAAGGTCATGCCGGAGGACGATCAGATTTTATTCGTCGGTGCAGATGCCAAGTCGTCAGCCTGTGTGGTCAACGGAAAGACAAGGGCCGTTAGCACGTGAGATGCGGCAAATGACGTTAATTTGCTGCTCTCTTAGTACGCGGTGATTTACCCAAACAATATTCTACGCAGCAAGGACGCCGGCTTTTGCGTGATACAGGTAGTAAGGTTATCATGTTGCTGTGCGATCATTTAAGAGTTTTCATGCATGTAGAGTAGGCCGCTTTGCATCGCTGCTTAACTACTTTGCAGGATTGCAATTAAGCAATCCAACGCGTGACATTATGACCCTCGGCGGTACACCTGCTTTATGTATGTACCTTTGAAATGGCACATATATGTGTAATGAGGGAATCACCGTTGACCATAAATGGGAACTTACCTGAATTATAAGCATCAGTCGAATAATCTTATCCACGGTTTTTTTAGCAGATACTACCTGCTTTCTCCCCGGATCCTGAACGAATGGGAAGTAGGGTCCTCCGCCACCAAGGAGCTTGCTCTTTAAGAAGCGGCTGACCAAGTTACGGAATCAAAAAGTTTAAAAACTAAATTCGGCGAGTCGTCAATCGCGGATTTTTTGTTCCAACTATCACCTTACACCACCACACTGATCTTCACAATAAGTCTTTGTAAACTAACCAGAAGGACATATTCTCTCCCTTAAGTTCATCTGTCATTGTGATATACGCAAATATAAGTTGATTATGGGTAATCTCTACCCTCTCAAAAACATGGTTAAGATGGTTTAATTCCCAAGTTTGATTTTCATTGTTTTCAACTCTTCGGCAGTTCGAAATATACCAGTTGACTTCGCTTTATTTGCTGTCAAATGGCCTCTGACTTAATGCTTGTATTTTTAGTGATTATCCTTCTAACAAGGCCACCCTTGGCGATGCTGTTTCTGCAACAGAACGCAAACGTCGCGGAAATCGCCGAAGGGCGCATTGCTCTGCTTCACGTCGACTATACTGATATGCTTACCTACGATGTACTTCGATTTTGGAGGAAAAGTCTTCAGGATTCCCTACCATTGAGCGAGTCCAGTCGGAGTTTACTCATTTTGACAGCCTTACCGAGAGGAACAGTATATTCGAAACATTTGAATCTATTTGATGAGGTGCGTATTTTTACAAGAAGAATTTATTTTAAATGGTTAGTCAAATAAACAAGTGGGCCTTAGATGGGATCAGTAATTCCAAAATGGAAACCGTCATAAAGCAGGGGGATTTTGGACTTTTGTAGAAGCCGTTTTCCGCTAGCATCCCTTTGATAAAACAACCGAATGACAGCTTTGATATTTTGATTAAAATGCAGATACATAACTCTTATTATATGCTTGTGCTGCAGCTAACACGGAAAAGTGTAAAACAATCCCTCCGTAGTTCCATGGAAACATTACTCAAAACCCGAAAGATACCAAAACCTAATATGTTTGTCTTTTTCTCCGGAACTTCTATGCCGTGCTCGCGAATACTATTAAGTGGCGCAGGATAGTTTAAACCTTCCGCTTCTTCACCCGATAGTCAAGCATAATAACCTACCAATTTTATTTGCATTTGCAACTTCTGCCATAAACCCATCACATCCGGGTACTTGTGGCATTAGCATTGGGCGTTAGATACATGCTAGTTGAAACGACATTAAGGACGATGCAATCTTAACCATCGCAAAGTTTTGTAGTTGTTAAAGGTATAATTAAAACTATGCACTGGGAGTCGATCTCACTTTCTCTTCCCTCTCCCAGGCACCAGTCTACTGTCCGAACCGGTCAGCTGTCTGATGCGGGGAGTGGGAATCTAATTACTGCAGCGGGTAGCCATACTGACGAGTCGAACCTAAATTCAGACTAAAATACGTTCTGCGACTGTTTCATGACCCTCCTGGGTTTAATGGCGGACAAATATTCAGTGCCCAAGTAGTCCATTATAGACCACTAACTGGCTCCAACTAAATCCTTTCTGATATTCTAGGTCGTGAGTAATTGGGGTGACAAGAACAAGCAAATCAAAAGCATGGTTATGCTTTTTGCTCAATCATTATCTAGTCTTAAACTAACGTTATTTGTGCCTGAAGCTAAAACATCAAGTGTGAGTGCACTCCGTCGCGTAACCTGCAGCCCAGTAACCGTCAGATTGAACATTTGTGTTAAGGTTGACTGGATTGCCAGGTTTTCAAACTCGTTGTCTGAGCGTTGTTTCCGTCAGACTGCCATTCTAAAGCTCTCCCTTCCCTCCTCCACGACCAGAAAACAAACATGGCGGCATCTGCGGGTGCTGGCCTGGCGGTGCGCCTAATGCAGCTAAATATCGACAATGGCGGAGGACGGGTGGACCAGTCTGTGGGTCTTTTTGTTCCTATGCTGCAGCGCAATGTCCAGGTGCCAATCAACGGCAACATCACTTTCCAGTTTGAGAGTTACGAGGTTAACAGTGTGCGCGGCATTTACGACATATACATCTTTTCACTCAGCTTAGAGGCCACCACCCCCGCAGCTGATCTGACAAATCTGGCCTATACTGAACTCTTCACCCTGAATGATGTCATCCTTTGGCCAATCTTAGCTGTCCAGCACATTGAACCTAAAGTCTGGCCCGGTGGCGGAAGTGGACCGGCTAAAATGAACTGCCTAATATACGGCTGTCAATCTGGTAGGCGCTGCATGCCATGCGATCCAGAGTTTTAACTAGCACATTTTATTGAATTTTGCACGAGTGCATCCAGTTGAAGTGAACAAAAATAGTGTTTAAAATTTGGTCTTCTTTAGGGCTGGTTGAAACCTGCAAAAATATTTTAAAACTCGCTTATTATTTTATAAAAACTGAGGTTGCACCGATTAATGCAGGCCTGACATCCTCCATCGCTGATGTTCTCGGTAGCTGACTTATGTAGACGACTTTTAAGTACTGTAGACACCAAAACCCTAATATACTAATCGAGATATTAAGGTTGACTTTCGAAACGAAATGGGTATTTGTGGGGGGGATTGTAATAATTCTAAGCTTGGAATATAATCCTAAGCAAGATCACGCGTAGCACAAAGTTAACTTCCGTTCGAACATCTTTCAGGCTGTACATGTAAATCTAACTTTTTAGACTATCAGCACGTACAGAATGCGCACGTATACAGAGATTTCGATACTTCTACTAGGTTTACGTATTTCTTGGATTTAATATGTAAGCATTTTATCTGTTTATCTCATCGAGCAGAAACAGACGTTTACCTCAAGTTTCACAGCTTAAGGTGCATAACATCTCAGCTTTCAAAAAATATTGCAAGTGACTGGCCTGACAAGACTGCGTGAGCAAGCATCTGAACGCATATTGCATATTATATTTGTTATGCGCAGGCTACAACATAAACTTTAGTATTTTTGAGCACACCGAGGCCCTGTCAAGACCGTGCGAGAAGATCAAAAAGCTGATTTTCACCATTTTGGCGCAAGGGAAAATGCAAGCTGTAACTGAACAAAGCAGAATACACAAAAATATTTGCTTTCATCAAGTTTTAACACACGCAGAAAAGTGAATTCCCAGAATATAGATATCAAAGGAGAATTTTTCAGTCACATTTTAGCCAAATCGTCTGCTAGATCGCCCAACATTTGAGGAGAAGGTGAAGCCTACATGAACTGACCGAATTGAAGCATTTGCAGAAGAAATGGCCGTCGTCTAGGTTTATCATCCAATTAGTTTAGTTGTCAAAACAAAGTAGAGTAGGGCCTAAGAGAACCAGTAAGCTCTCCAAAGACCACAACAGAAGAGGAAGATTTGAGGAATCTGCCAGATGTTCAGACCCAACGACGAGTTTTGCTGACAATTTCACCGGTGCACTGTAAGACATTACTTGAAGACTGTCGTCGCAAAATGTCTGAGAAATCTTTTAAGTGTCTTTCCTTGTCATTTCTTCTCTTGGGTTTGTCTTGGTGAGGTAAAGATTAAGAGGGCTCTTTGATCTTACTAATTTTAAAACGTACTTTTTAGGTGCATCCGAGAATATGCTATCCATTGCGGTGGGCGGTTTATTCCTGTTTGCAGTCACTGCTATTTTGCTCTTGATCTACAGAAGGTAAGACGATCATGTTCACACGTTAACTGAATTCATGTTAGAGCTGTCATTAAGATCTTAGTGATAGGCAAAATAAGATAATTTTAAACCCCATGTTAAAGGGTTTTCGAGAATTCAGAGATGACAGCGGAAAATTGAAAAAAAGTAGGAGACTTTCTTGACGAACCGAACTTTACCCGCACTAATCGTAGCATTCTAAAACAGATAAAACTAGCGAGACTTATTGACACCAAGAAACTCGCGACGCAAAAAGCCATTTGAGAAAGCATTCAACTGACTTGGCTGCCAGTATTTTCGTGTTCGCCAAAGGTACCTACAATCCCAAGCGTCAGTTCGACCGTCGGTTCCGATGATGTGCACCATGTTCCCCACATCTTTGCGGGCACAGGGCTGGTGGCTTGCATGTGAATTAGTTTGTGTGATAATAGATTTGCTCAGCAAGTACTGCACTCTCCCCTCCCTCACCCATTTGGGCCCAGCTTCAAAACAGAATCAAGAAGACCGGAGTCGGAATCGGGCCCAGGTGACTGGTGCCAGTGCCCTGCGTGCCACAACACCTCACTCCCCCAAATATCGTATCTGTCATTGGCGTACGCCGTCACCAATAACGCCCGCTGGGCCCGGATGGGGTCCCCCGGTGTTGGTCCAGTGCGACCCGTTGTAGGGGCACGCATCCACAAGTACACGCAACTTAAACGCAAGCTGAACTGACGGTCATCCTTCATCCTTCTAATTGGAATAGTCTTAACAGGGCAGTTAACTAAAATGAAGTGCACTGTAAGCCATTTTAATTGTGCATTGTAGCCGTCGCTGTGTGAATTTTAAAATACTATTGTCCTAATAGACAATGCAATGGTAATAAGCACTTTGGGACCGATTGTTCCTTCACTTTTTCTGTATATCACCACTTTTCCTCAGAGTGGAATGTACTGAATAACCTCGTTTAAAGCGCGCTCATGCTCCTTCGATGAAGGTATAGACAAGCATTTGTTTTGTTAAAAGTATTCTTCCTGAAGACTGAACACTTGATTAAGCCATCGTCTTGTCCGAACGTTAGGACGTCGAATAATGATATTGTGTTGTTTTGTTCCTTTTCCGTTATGAATTTGCTCTTTAGGCGCAGTCTGCTTGCAAAAATAAATAGATCGTCAGTCCCTTCTTTGTCCTGAACATCACACAAATATATGGTCACTATCTTTTGTGTAGACTGCTCTCTTTTGGATTGGACGATATCTTCTCTCTAAGTGACCCATAATAGCCTCTGTAGTGATTGGACCGAATGAACATCCCACCGACACCCCATCAGTCTGTTTGTAAAATGTCATCAAAAAGAATTAAACGTTTCGGTTTATAATTTCGGGGTTCGATGAATATTCCAAGTGACATGCGCATGAACACATATTGCACCTATTGTCTTATCAGGTGGTACACTTCCAAGTATTGGTTCTGTGTCCAGGGAGAACATCAGTTTACCGGAAATGTTTTAATCCCTACATTCGTTGATAAACTGGGATCAGAGCCGCCCCTCTTTCCTTGTAGTTTAAAATCCTGGTCAAAGTCCGTTGTTGACGAGGGAGTGAAGTGTACGCCCAGGCGTTGGTTTACGCCGTGTCAGCCATGTGGTTTCTCTCCATCCAGTCTTTCTGACTGCGTCTTGACACCAGGTCAGGTGGGTAAGGAGAAGAGAGTGTGGTGGACGCTGCCAAAGTCTATTACCAAGTTGAATTAACTCCCACAAAAGTTACCACCCCTGCTCTCACTCTGCTGTGAAACACACGATGGACCTCATCGGCAATAACTATGGAAGTGTTGGGTAGCAAGCATATGCCGAATTCGATCGAGTAATTGAACTGTCGAGGATAGGCAAAAGGTCGAGGTAGTCGATCACACTGTAAAGACATTATAATGACTGTTTGACAACCCACTTAGTTTAAAGTGTCCTTACACGTTTTCGATCACTTCTTGATTTACCTGTTTTCATCAAGTGGATTAGAATCTAGATTATTATTTCGCTGCTTTGTACTGATTTTCCGAGGAAATTCAGTGGGCGGTATACGCGTTACTTTCTACTCTCCATATAAAGCGGCAAAAAAGCATTTCATAAGAAGTCGCAAACTTTCCATTTTAATAAATCTTCCTGTTTATGCCTGCTTTAAATGGGAAATTCAATATTCTGTGTAAAAACTTAGATCTTGACTAGCCTTCTAAACGCAGCGCGCAAAGTTCTCGTATATTAAACCTAGAACTGAAATACACTTTCCTGCTGTTTCAAGGACGATAAAACTTTATTTTCAATTTTCAAACCGTAGCCCCAAGTGCCCTAGTCTAAAAAGGCTATGTTACTTTTCTCATTGAACTAGTGATTGAATAGTGGTTAATCAGAGTGCATTTTGAGGATACAGTTCTGTACATTGACATTTTCCCCCATCTGCCTATGCAAATGATTCGATAATCCAGAGCTATTCTTAGATATAAAACGAACTTTAACTTCCTCGCGACCATTTAACAACTTTCTATATCTTTGCTTTTAACAAACCGTTTGACCAAATACCGGAATAGGATGTTCTATCAAAACGGGCAACACAGTAGAATCCAAGAAATACTAGGTTAATAATTTTAAAGCACGTGTAAACTACCCTACATGGCACGGATCAGAAATCTTGCTCAACAGATCTCATGCTAATAAAAGGTCTTGCTATAGCTGTAAATATAGAATGTTTTTCGAAGGGTACCTTAAGTTAACTATCCGTTTTATTTTAACTAACATCGACATGTTACGATTTTCTTCATTTATTCTTCCGAAGACGCGCATTTTCGAAGTTCATTAAAATGCGCGCCTTCGGAAGAATAAATGAAGCAAATCGTAACATGTCGATGCTAGTTAAAATAAAACGGATAGTTAATTTAAGGTACCCTTCGAAAAACATTCTATATTTACGGCTATAGCAAGACCTTTTATTAGCATGAGATCTGTTAGCTTTTTCATTCTAATGCCTGTTCGAAGTATGATAACAATTCGGACGCCAACCTCAAAAACAGTCCTCACTATAAAACATTTGTACATTTCTTCAAGACAAAAATTGACAATTTTTTCCAGATTCTTATTTGTAAGGTTATCCGACAAAGATACAACCCAAAAGCGTCTCGAGCTAGGCAAAAGCAATTATTGCTATGCGTTATCTTTACTAGTCGACGGTTCGTTCGTGCATTTCCAGGGGCATTTCGCTGTTAGCGTGGAAAACCAAAATGCTAGTCAGAATTTTCTGCCTTACCAAATGACAAATCGATTTTCGGGATTATTAGAAAAATATGGAATTTATTCGCATTAATAGGCATGCGTGAACTTTTGCTTTTTCCAACTACAGACAGTTTCGCAGATACAAAAAATCTCTCGGAAAGCACGCCATGCTCGTCATATACGCATCTGATCTTACTTTCGTGAGGGAATCAAAGCCAACTTGGCGACCCAAGGTTGGTTAGCTTGCTAAATCTTAAACAGCTGAAAATACAAAAGATGAGCTCATCTTGTCTAATATATTAAATTCTGAAAAAATCATTTGCCAATTCGTTATTTTGAAGCCCTTTCGTTTCTTTTCATTCGCTGTAAGCAGCTTGATTAAAGTGGCTAACTCGAAGAACAAATCGACCTGCGTATTTTGAAATTTCGAGGTTTCTCCTTCTTAGATTTGCAGAATAATGAAATTTACAGTGAATGTATTTCTCTTTGGTATTAGATATTCACAAACGATCCTCATGGATACCCTAAACCCTTTTGAATGTTCGAAATCCTCTATGGGCTGTCAGTCGTTACTTAACAGTTTAACAGTGGTCTTAACGGTTTCCACCATTGAAGACAGCAATAGGCACTTCAAAACTTCTGCACCAAAGCACGCGCAATTTTAAATGTTGATGAAACCCTTGTGATTAGAGAAATTTTCTCCGTTTAACAAGATGTAAATTTTTTAATATATGTCTGTCGCCAAACTCTATGATGGAATGGACTAAATGGGTCTTTAAAAATGTACGTGCAATGTTCAATTGTGTCCCTGCAAAAAAATCAGAAACTCCGAGACGCCTTGGTCTTACTGTTATTAAATGACCACAAGTAGAGGCATTTAGAAGAATTACCTAAGAAATACAGTAATAAATTGGTTCGCAAAGTCAAAATTCCATATAAAGAACTACTGAACACGAGGGTTATAGACTTTTAGGCAACCTAGGTGAATAAGACTGAAGAGAAGTTTTTATTTTATGACTGTACCAAGGGAGAAAATGATTATCTTTACGGAGTCTAGCATGTTAGCTTACTTGTAAGCAAATAAAGGAGTCATGCAGAATGTTTTCTCCATTTTTTTGTCGAGAGGTAGAAAAACATCAAAGAAGATGAGAAAGTAAATGGTTCCCGAAACTTCTCAGAAGGAATAGCCATATCAGGGAAACCAGGTCTAAATATTCGGATATTTGCTCTGTGGTTGTTTCACAACTAGTCGTATGAAGCTAAATACAGGACCGCAAAAACCTTAATCACTTGCGGAGTAGGTGACACTACATTTAATTTATTAAACCACAGCATTGGCCAAAGTAATGATCCGTCGCTTCTCACAAGAAGACGAACCAAAACCTATTAACCAACATTTCCAAATACCATCGGACAAATGTAAGAAAAATAAAAATACGACTGAAATCCTAAAGATTATGTTACATTGTTTATAGATGGCAATGTTTTTGGAAATGGTCAAACAATAAAAACTCCAAAAATCGTGCAAACAAGCGGATTAAAGTTTTACAAGTCCATAAAGCCTTTCCATGCATAATCCTGAGTCAATGGAACAGGAAAGACAGGTTGAACCTTGATAAAAGAACTTTAGTCAAGTTTTGACTTAAATATCCCTAAAAATAGTATAATGTCAAGTATGGCGGTTGGGCGAAAACTATCAATGAAAGTCAGATTACAGACCAATTTTACTAGAATTAAATTTATTTTTTCCGTCCTCTACTTTGCTTAAGATGCAGTCGGCTAAGGCAAACAGGATTTCGTCTGATTTCGATGGTAAGGACATTAGAGAGATAAATGATTTTGCATAATCACATGCTGAGAGCCGGTCAGTGATTAAGACATTTGGATGTAATGGACACATGCAATCATAGGCATAGGATTTTGTATGCATCAATAGATTTTTTCGCAAAACCTCCGTGGTGTTTTAGTTAATGTAGATTCCCCTAAGTTTCAAAGTGCCCTTTGGAGTGTCGGCAAACACTAGGCATTTCGGTGTTCAAACTTCACGGACTATATGTAGGCTTTGTGCTATGTTCATCAAAACAAATTATTTCTTGAAGAGATTTACTAAACAAGTGCGTTTTGGACATTCATTTTAATTTATTCGGCCGTTTCGGACGTAGATGTAGACTCATCAAGAAATAAAACTTCGTCTCCGAGAAAAATGAACGTCTGTAACGGACGTCGGCAACAAATATGATCTGAATCGACTGAGAAAGTTTCTCTAGTAAGGTATCTTTCTAAAAAGCGCTTTTAAAAATTATTCCTTTGGACGGCTGTCTGCGTAGTTGACTTTTTTCTAGGATAAAGGCAAGGGTAAATTTGGAACGATTGGTCGGCGTTCTAATTTTCCTGAAAATAATAATAATTTTTCTGCCTTGGGCGCAGACATACACTTTCTTTTATATGGGAGCTATTTTAACTACAATAGCTCAGTTTAAGCTCCGTTCTGCGACAAAAAATAAACAACAGAATGGCCGTTCCTTCTTTGAATCACGCATTATCTAAAACAAGACTGCACAAAAACTCATACCATAGGCTTAAACGTTAACATAGCGACTTTCTGGCAAGTCTTTTCGTGGTAATTTATGGAGTATTTGCAAACAGTAGGCTAATATCAGGATGTTTTGACAAGTGATCGCTTGTATTTGTTATTTTGGCGTTTAAGACCGCGGACTCCAAGGGATTTGCAAATAGAAACATGTTAAATTAACAAAACATCAGGTTTTCTAAAAATAACCTGTTTGTTTGCACTCTGTTTCATCCGATTTGCGCAAAGAAAAAAATCCGTTTCTATTTGTTGCAAATTCTGCTGAGTAAAACGCTCGAGTTGACGTTATTCCCTTCTCGTAGAAAAATACTTACAGCTGTGCAGACTTAGCCTACGACAGAAAGTAGCATAGGAAGCTCTCCGAATACTATGTAACATAGATTTCCACTCGCATTTATAATAAACTTTGACCAATAAAGTTATGTGTGCGTTCTGTAGGCGAAAAGGACGTTTTTCGGAATGGTCTGAGCGAAGGAAGAGTGCATGCGACATCTTTGGGTGCCTTAAATTGGTGGTCTTAATTTTCATCATAATATTCCATAAATTGGTTGAGATACTATAGCTTTTAGTACACATTAAACGGATTAGGAAATCAGATAGCGCTTTCCTCCCAGAAGTTATCGATATTTTTCTTACCTTTTCATGACGACTGTTTTCTTATTTTAGAAGACATTATATCTGAATACCCCTCCGCGGAGCATTGCCCCTTCCGCATCTGCCAGTTTCACTTCAAGTGTCACGAACCTGAGGCGTCCATCATGCGACAGCGAGTTCTCCCCTGATGCACACTCAATTTGGCTGAATGCAAGTGCCATGTTTTTTGGAGCTTTCACAGAGCGTACATTTTCAACTGTAACTTTATTGAAGATTTCAGCCCAAATAAGTTGAAGGATCGATATCAGCGTTTACCGTAGATAAAGTTTTTCGATCACAATCATTTGTAGACATCGTCCAAAAAACTTCATGAGCCTCTGGTTCTACAGAAATGGTTAACTAAGAGGTCGTTCGGAAGTTCTGTTGATGAAAGTATCCTAAGGTGCTTCGAAAACGACCGAAACCACAAGTGGCCCCTCTGGCTTCGTTTGCTCTGGAATGCCAAACGAGACTATGCATATCCATTCCTTTGTGAATAAGTGCCCATTTTGCTGGTTGGACACTAATGAATTAAATTCCTTGGGCTTCCTCTCTTGATCCTCTGCCCAGCGTGCATAGGCGTAGGTTTGCGTTTCCAGTTGTACTTGGTGGTACATTAATTACGCAGTTAGGACGTCAATTAGTCAGGACCAAATAATGTCCCAGCCTGTCTCCGTCGCTGTTGTTTCAACGCCGTTATTGACTGTTTGATCTCTTTGCAGTTTAGCAGGTGATCGCCTGTCTGTGTTCCCTGCTAATATGCTTGCAGTCCTGTGTTCTGAGAGGCCAAGCAGCTCAATGTGTGCTTATCTTCATGCAAATCTCAACTTTCATTCCCACCAGCAGGTTTTGATATTTGGGTGAACTAAATAACTGTCTTTATGGACGTTTTCATTGGTTCGATATCCCCTGATGATAGGACGAAAAAGTCCACATTAAATGGCTCACCCTACCGTCAGCCACGTTCAAATCGTATATGCTTGACTGGATTCGAAATCTTCGGAACATCCACAATGACAACGTGAACGTTTTCGCTGGATGCCTTCTGGACGCTAATTCATTCAACTTCGTTTTTCACCACTGTTCCAGAGGAAGCCTACAGGTACGTACGGAGAAATACGAACCTTGTCGCTAAGGGGCCACTCCCCTTGGGATAAGATATTTGAGAAATCACTAAATTACAGTGTCTGCAGAAGATAATTAATTTCAGGTTATATTAAATAAAATCGGGAATTAAGAAGTAAACTCAGATACCGAACACGACAAGGGATAGCCGTGAGTCCAGTAGGAATAGCTCAAGTATATTAAGCGAGCTCCTAAGCATTCGAATGCTGCCCGACGATGTCATAATCCTTTCATGCCGGTTTATTTTGACCAGCCGCTTGTTGTGAGTGTTAGACAGAGCGCAGCGTCTGGACACAATTTCTAAATTGCTAAGCTACCACACCCAGATTAATCGCAGTTGAATATAAATACACTTAAGGTTTTCATCTTTAAAGTAGATGTGAATATCTGCGCCAGGGGTGTTTGCAGAAACAAGGTATAGGAGTGATCTAATGGGGGGAGCATTAGTTCGGCCTACTAGATTGGCATGGGAGTTTTCATCAGAGATGAACGCACCAGTATGACAGTCGACATCAGCAGAGCATTCCAACTAATCAGAGATATGTGTCGCAAATTTAAGGATGACTGTGTGGAAACGCGTGCGTGTCGTGGGAGATTACATGTCGTGGGATTCCGTTCGCGGTGCATTTGCGACCTTTAGGCGGCTCAAAGCAAGTGGGACTTCAACCAACCTCTCGTTAATTACCTATGCGTCTTTAATATTCGAGCAAAACTTTCTTTTACGCTCAGTAAGCGTTGCTAGGCGTTTCTACCAAACATAGATTACTCTGGTAGTTTGGCGTTATTTGTTGACGCTACGTTGAGACACCTTGCCAAACGACGGCAAATAGGCCTGTAGAATTTACCTATGCCTTATGAAAGGTTTATAGAGAAAATGTATAGTGCACAAATTCCGGATTCCACTTGGTGCAGACAGCAAAAGAGCGTTTTCCTTATTATTATTTATGCATTTCGTGTGCGCTCAACTTCACAGATATTATTTTGTGGAGGAGATTATTTCACAATACGTCTGCCTTTAGGTGTACGAGTTTTTTACGGTACTCTTATTAGTCAAACCTTGGCTAACTGTTACATTCGTCTTTATAAATATGCTTGCTTGAGTAACCTAGAAAACATCACTGGACTAAAAGCAGAAAAATTTATAAAACCCTTTGCTACGGGCTGTCATCAAACGTAAAACGACTCAATGTAGATTTGCAAAACAACACTCAATGTTGCAGGATTCGAAGCACGCGGTTTGATTTTCTTTGCTAAACAGTGATTGCGTCCCTCGTGCTTAAGATCAGAAGTGTAATAAAGCTACAATCAAAAGTCCCATGGTTTATTTGGACTGAAAACTTGACTCATACGCATTGATCCATCGGACTCTGTTCCAAATATCTGCGGCACTAGAACTGACGACTATTGGTAAACCAGAAATGGTCATTCCATTGTCCCTTCTATCTGTAAATTACACTTCTAGATGACTGACTGTTCTTTGCCATCCAATAGTATGAATGTGTTCTAGCCTCCACCCTACGGGACAGAAATGTCCCTTTTCTTCCTGTAATTAGAATAAGTCTGCTGATGTCATTCATGTGGCTTGATTAAGAATCATCTGATCTCTTCATTACACGTTTAACAAAACGAAATCTATAGCGGTGTTCTGCTTAATTAGGCAGATCTTTAAAGAGAGCACGCTCGGAAAACTGTTAAGAGAAACGAACTACTATTAATTGTTCTTGGTAAATCAAAATTTTAAATTTCTTCTGAAAACTTTCTTTCTAGCAATGTTTCGTCTGGGTTCATGCACCCACTATTCCGATTCGCAAACAAGTCCTTTTTTCAACTTCATTTTCACTTGTCCTAGCCCAGCCTAGATAAAGCATTTAACTCCTTTATGACAAGACCGAAAATATAAGTAATGACATGCATACTATGTGAGCTTGTCCTTTCCGTCTGTCGAAACCAGGACTCAGGCGATTCTCCAAATCCTTTACAATTTTTGTCGAGAAAAACATGAGATCAATAGTTGCTAAAGCAAAATAAATAAGGCTTTTTAATTGCTGAAGCATTTTGAAAGAGTTCCACTCACTTGTTTTTTTGACGCTACCGGTCAGGACGTTATCAAGAACAAACGGATTAAACTAGACTGGGAATTTAAATTGTCGCTACTCAAGGACCTTATCAGGGTAAGCTGAACGTAATCTGTTCTTTGAGATGGATCTTCGCTATTCTTGAGTTTCCTGCACTTACTTATTCTTACCGTGAAAGTTACTAAAAAGAAGTGTTTTATACACGACATGCATAAATCTGCATGCGTTCTAATTCATCCATGCCCATTTTCAATACAGGCCTTTACTGCCCCCAGTCACCTTGGATGACGTTCAATTTTTTGCACTACGACTATTTCCTTACGAAACCTTTGTATTTTTTGTAAACAATTACTCCTATTAAGAGCCGACATACCTATTCCTACCGGAAAAGTTATCAATTCTTCAAAATGACTTAAGTAATCGTTCTGACATTTTTCAAGAATGATAACTCTCCTTAATACAGGGCATGCAATACCTCCACAAATCGCCAATAAAGGTACACGGAAGGTTAAAGTCACGCAACTGCATAATTGATGGTCGTTGGGTTTTGAAAATTACGGACTATGGCGTTTCTGAGGCTTACGCGATTGCTGGACGAGTCCCGCAAACCTCACCAGAAGGCAAGTTAATTTCGGTTATTCAGACGTGCAACCTTTATAACTTGTTACTTGCCTCAGAACGGCTTTCTTTCCAAGAAATGTCCCAGTATACGGCATAATAACTTTGCTACGAAATGTCCTTGCATCCTGATCTTCTTGAAAACTCCACAGAAGTCCTGGAGAGGAACAAAAGTAGGGAGGCAGAGACTTCGGGCAAATGCTTTGAATCCAGTCTAAACCTCGATCCAGATATTTCCCCTAAATCTGAATGTGACCTTTTCTAGTCAGTTACTTTGAAATTCCTCTGTTTTCAAGTCTAGTTGCTTTATACCACACTTTAACTACGGGCTGTTTGACCACCACACAGCACACAAAACCAAGAAATGCTTGCATGATGGTGCAAGATTCCTTGCGGTACCTTTTCAATCTTTTTAGACGGCTATGTAACTAACATTCTGCTTTTTGGAAATCAAAAGCTCAGTGAATAAATTTCAAGGTAGGAATTGCAACAGCATTGCGGTCTTTCGTTATGACCCTATGAAGATAAACGATTTCAATGACACTTTTTGGGAATTTATCCGCCAAATGTCGCCTTTGAACCAGCAGAATATTGGAATTTAATCCATGAAAACTGCATTCACTTTATGTTTCGAGAATACTAACCTAGCATTATTGGTCAATGTTGAAGTTAGTACGCTTATAAGGACAATTACCGATAACTGCTAGCGGAACGCTTGTCATGTATCCCGAAGTTAGGAGTCGGTATTCGTCTAGTTATGTGCCAGCTTGTAAGTGTTCATCTTAAGTAGATATTCGAAGTCTCTACTAATTTAATCTGTGAAAGTATGATCGACACATAGATTTTTCAATTTTCTGAGGTTGGATATGCTTAATTGCGCTAATCGACCATTCGATTGATAGATGCATCGGTTAAATGTGTAATTTAAGGACTGGCTTTTAAAGTAAATGTAATTTAACAATTTCTACGCTATGCACCTAACATGTGAGTGTAACTGGTGGATATTTTTGTCTTTACAGCGTTTGGCATGACAGGTAAAAGAATGAAAATAAGACAAGACGTGCATTGAGATTGATTGGAGGTCCCGTGTCTCGAATTGGGATTTTGCTGACCCTTATAGTCTTTGGAGGTGAGAAGGCACAAGCAGTACTCGAAACGTCAGACTTCTGCTAAACCGCTCCCAATTAACGCCACTCCTTTTTCTGACGCGCCACCTGACAGTCGCATTTTCATTAATGTTGAGATGAAAGTGTTTTGAACCATTCTGGGAAGAAGGCATAAAGCCGAGAAGTTTCTTCGTATATCTAAATACAGGAACAGTAGCATAAAGCATATACTGAGGTGTACCTATGATATAAAATATTTTTATGTTGGTTTTTTTGGCTTAGTCTGCCAAGGAAATTTCGCGTCAATGAAAAGACAAGAATTGGTTTCGCTTACTTGTCTTCTTAACTTTATGCAACCTTGGTTAACATAAAGGGGGACAGTCATTAACTCAGAATTCCTATCGATTCTGTTCTGCAAAATGTTGTTAGCCTCATCAAAATCTCAATCATTTCTAATTTATTTTAATGTTCCTCTAAAAGTCAATTCAGAAAGATTTCCTGAGAATCTTACGCTTAGGAAAATAAATCCCTTCTTTTTGTCTACGACCGTCAAGATTTGTTGTGGACGGCTCCGGAACAACTGCGTGAGGGATCGAATGTCTCCGTTGGAACCCAAAGTGGAGATGTCTACTCGGCAGCAATTATCCAACACGAAATGTTCTTTCGCACTGTACCGTATGGTTACCCAGATTTGAGAGCGGAGGAAATTCTCGAGAAAGTGCGGGCAAATGATCCTACTTTTCGTCCGAAGGTATAGTCGTTTTATGCTGAAGAATATGCTGACGTACTGTGCACCGAACATCATTTGAATTTGATTACATGCGAGACAAGGAAATCAAATGCTTGATGATCATTTTCCTAGTCATATGACTAAATCGTGCCCGAGAAATTATAACCCGATAACCAGATTTCCGCATTAATTAAAGGATAGTTCATTGCTACAATGCATAAAAAATGCAGGGGCATAATTATTTCGCGGGAAATTAAGTTTATTAGTTTTCTACCTTAAATAATTGCCTTCGAAGTAAAGTGTTCTCAATCGTGACATAACTTGAGATACGGAAATATTTCTAAGTTTTATACGGTCTGCATAGGTAAAATTCTGCCGTTGGCCTATAAATTGTAAAATGGTCTGTTGAAAAATCGTATGACTACTCAGTGACCTTTCATTAATATTACGAATGGGTTTATGGTTCTGCTCATATGTCAGCAGCATAACATACCGGCAGGCCGTCTAGGAAATTCAGATAACGTAAACATGAATATAGTCTCTGTCCCTGATGATGGGCTGGTGTGAGAATCCGAAACGTCAGACCAATATATTTCTTGTTCCTCTGATCACATCGTCGTCTGTAAACGATTAACTACCCTTCGATCAACAGTTCCTCAACATTCATATGTGTCCTACTTCCTTCGACCGAGTGGTCATCTACAAATAAGTATTTCGAAACTGCAGTTGCCTTTACCAGTTTTCATTTATTGTGAGTTCATATTGACCCAACTGTAAAAAAACTCGGCGCCTCTGTGGGTTCGTCGGTGAGTTCGTCAATTCTGTACGTTTTTCGTGAAAAGGTCAGCGTTTTGTTTCTGATGAAAAACCGATTAAGGCGGTTCCCTCAGTATTGCATTTCGTAACTCATATGACACCATAAGTGAAGTCGCCGTGTCTAGTATCGCTGCACAGATTTTAGATTCTCGTCAACAGTATCTCAGCAAATTTGGAGCAGCAATTCAGGATTCACATAATCATTAGTCGTCGCTTCGTGATGGTAACGCTAACAGTAATGGGCTTATCTGTTATATTGGTAAGGCCATCTGCCATTAAATAAAAACTGCACGCTGTAGACTCCCTACCACTACACGCGTTTACCCTAAACAAAGAAGTCTTTCGAGCCTGTTTAAACTGAGTAAAATAATAACCTGGGTGATGTTTCCTATGTAGTTATCTTATTCTTTCTGCTGAGTACGAGTTGTGCTGGCCTATGTAAATGAATCTAGACAGCCCTGAGGCATGCGTTAACAGAGGCTTTACGTCAAACCAGACAGGACACCCAATCTTGCATAATTATGCCTTACTCAGGCTCGCCGCTAATAGATGACGAGGAAGGGAAGTAGGAATGAGGTTTACCTCGTCGTACAATAGATGATGCAAAACATGAAATGTGCGTAACTCAACACACAGTCTTTAATTAATCGGAAACCTGCCGGATACATCGATCGAAACTCCGTATTTATAATGAACGACCTTCGCTTAGACGAAAACATGGATAAGTTTTGGGAGACATATTAAATTACTTAGAACTACCAACTTCATTAAGAAAAGCAAAAGTGCCAAAGATGAGGAAACTCGAGTCAAGGGAGTGAGATTAATTTAAGGAAGTACACAAAGTCTGTCCGTTCAAATAGCTGAATAAATAAAGTATCATAGACATGAAAGCCTATAAGAAATCTTTCCTACATGGCTGAAGTAGATATCCTCTAAAAATTAATGAGGTTATGGGTACAACGGGTAGTGAAGAGCATCGTCTTTGATAATGTGTTTCAGAATTTTTATTCCCTATTTTGTTTTATACAAGATGCAGTTGGCTGGTAGGAATGCCACGGGAATATACGTTTCCAGAAGGTCCCATGTCAAGAGAACAGCTGCTGACTAGGAAGTGAGAATGGAATAAACAGATGCAATCATAAACATTCGATTTTGCGTACATCAAGAGAACTTTGGGACGGTTAAGTTCGTCGATTTTCAGGGTATCCTCTAAATGTCGATGAAAATTTTGTGGTTTTTAGTGTTCTTAACCGAGAACCAAAATAATAGGTTCTGTAATCTGTGTCTATCAAAACCAAAATAAGTCAATTTGTGATATCATTTACCGAAATAATGTGTTTCGGGCTTCCTTATTTTGAAGTTAATGGTTTCTGGCATATCTGTAGACCCACCCAAACGTTAAATCTAACTGCATTAAACGATGAAGTGATCAGCATTTCAACTGCCCCAAGTGGTCATTTGGGTTTCCGTTATCATGTTTCATGGGTTATGTCACTTACTGTACTTCTTGCCCTGCAATACATCCGATGCACTAAAAGTCGCATTCCAGAAAAATTCAGCCCAATGAAATAACTTGATTCTCATGTAAACTGAATGATATGCGATAAGGGCTTCTTATTTGATTGGTTCCTATGGCAACGTTCGCTCCTGTGTGATTGACAACGTCAACTTCATGAGTTCTAAAGGACCCATGTGCTAAAGGGAACTCCCTGCCAGGTTAGTCAATTTGTTCATGTCATCCCCCAACGCCACGACTTTGTCTTGCTCTTATGGCAACAATAGCACAAGAAAAGGGAGTGCGACAGCTGCCGTGGGCGTCTGTCTGGGCGTGCTCTAATTCAAGCGCAGGTCACCGCTGGACTCCCAACACTGATGGCCCCCATCGTTTGCTACCAACAACGCATGGGTGGTACACACTTTGGACCAGACACTAGAAATCCTTGTTCAGTTGCCTGAGCGCAGAGGGCAAATATGAGTCATTATGGGTACGTAATTCCATGTATCATTGAGTAAGGGAGCAATTTGTCTTTACGATTTCGCACGCGCTCACAATGATCGAGCCTTATACGGACATGCCATAAAGACCACAAGGCGCATAAAAAAAGGTCTGCGCCCTTAAGTGCACGTCTTTAGTGTAAGTCTGTGTTTACATCGAAGAAATGCTAAATCATCAATTGTTTTTATACCAACAGATCACCCAGAATGATATACCAGTCACCTATATTGAACTTATGACGCGAGGATGGACTGAAAGGCCAGATCTGAGGCCAAAGTTTGATGAGATGGATGCTTATCTCAAACACTGGAATCATGGAAGGTAAGTTTGGGCCAAGCATTATGCGATCATATGTGAGTATAATTCAAACATTAAATCCTCAAGATGACAGGGACTGATAACTGTTCAAAAATTCTGTTAAGTTGAGGAGAATAGGTCATCCGAAAGAAGTTCAAAGGACAACTTTTGAGGTAGAGGCGCTATTTTCTCATCGTCGAGTCGTCTCCTTTTTTTCTGCTTGGGCTCTTATATTTTGATTCATATATCCGCTGCTTTTATAGAAAAACCAACATCGTTGATCATATGTTTCGAATTATGGAAAAATACTCCACGGACTTGGAGCATCAAGTGAGACTGCGAACAGCCCAATTGGAAACTGAAAAAAGAAAAAAGGAGATACTTGTCGGTAGGATGCTTCCACCGTAAGTGTTCACTGCATTTATGGTTTTGCGCTTAATATTTAAGAGAGCGCTTGCTATAATAAAGAGCCCAGTTGATGTTTTCTAGTTATAAGCTACCGAAGGCCAGATTCATCGTGTCCCGAATGTCTGTTTATTTTTACTGGAACATCGATCGTCCAACATCCACTGCTGCATCTGTTCAAGGCTCTCACTGCTGGCTTCCTCATGGTATTCTGTCTACCTTTAATAATGCAACTACCACGGAGGGCCTAAAGGGCTGCGTTGAAATGTGTACGTACTGGTAAACTGGTGTGCCGTCCGTTATACATCATGGCGCTCTTTTTGCGTTTAACTTATCAGACAGTCAGCGAATTTTACTTCGCTCATAACAGTCTTGAAAAGAAAACTTATTTTACCTTTTAGGTTTTAATCTGTGAACATATGTGAAATCCCCTGAAGACTATTCGTGTATCCTAGTGTCCGTATGTTTGACGATGCTACTTACGAAGCATGCGACACAATTCATATCAACAGCGACGTTCTGTGGGCCACACAAAAATATAAATTATAGGGCCAGTAGGAGAAAAACTAATTTTCCACACAGAAAACACATTGTACGTGGTTTTGGGACCGAAAAAGAGGAATGATTTGAAAGTGCGCGCCAATTAGAAATCTTATTCAATGCTGAAGTAGGCCTTCCTACGAATAAAAGCGGACACAAATGACACAAACTACTATAAGATGGCCGTCATGCATGCTTTTTTGATTATCCTTTATTAGAGGCGTCAGAAACACTTATACGAGCACTGGAAATTATGAAAAGAGGCAGATTCTACTTAACAAGCTAGTTTGCACAAGCCTTGTTTACCTAGGCAGTTGTACAGGTAACTAACCAAGAGCAAACATGTGATTGCATATGAATAAAATTTAGAGTATATTCCACACTTACCAACTTTGGCTCTTCTTTTCGAAAGTCCACTTGAACGGTTCAGTCAGTTTTACATAAACGTCGGTGCAAGCTGTGTGACAGCACGCAGAATGCTATCTAAATACCAACGAGCAGGTGCTAAGTCTACTAGATTGTGTCGACGGGGGTCTGAAATTGCAAGTCGGGCTCGGTAAAAATGAAGTATGGCCGACTGAACAATACCGTTGATGGTGGAATTGGCACTGAGCACCTGCTCGTCCCGAGGCGCTCATTGGTGACTTATGGTTTAGCACTAAGCACGATCAGGAATGATTAAATGCGCACAAGGAAGGCCATTAGTGTAATTTGCATAATACGAGCACTTAGCAAGACAAATCCCGCACATGAATTATCAGTATGCTTGTTTTGCCTAGAAATTATGGCAGGTAAGGCAAGTTTAGCTTTAGAGGAGCTCTTTTAACCTTCGTATTGTTTTTTTCTTGCCTTCAAGAGTGGTTGCGGAGTCCCTAAAGTCGGGCAAACCCGTCGTTCCGGTCACATATCCCTCAGTCTCCATCTACTTTAGCGATATCGTCGGTTTTACCACAATTTCTGCCATGTCAACACCCTTGCAAGTTGTCGATCTTCTGAATGAACTGTATACCATGTTTGATGACACGATTGACGCTTACGACGTCTACAAGGCAAGTAAATACCCATAAATTGAAGCATAGTAATGTTTTCAAGATGTTCAGACAAAGTTATGCAACAAATTATATTGTATATTTTTGGGCATAGGCAACAGAGAACGGTTTGCGTAGGATATTTTGGCACCGGAATTTCTACTTTCGGCGTGGATTTTTTCACGTTAAATGCTAAATGCCTACAGTCTGACTATAGGCGACTCAAATACACTGCCTTTAGATCAATCCTATAAGTTCTCAGCCTGTTTCTAGATAGCCAAAACGGATGTTGTTGAGTCTGAGTTAACGGTGATTTAGGTGAATACAATGCTCAGTTGAACCACAGAGCCCACATCTATTATTAAGTTTCATAATTATGGCTGCAGTGTTTGGTTGAAGGCTCGTCCAGTTGTGGGTAGATGATAAACGATTGCAATGCATGGCTTTCGATCGCCGACATATTGGTTTACCCTGCTTTTTTATAATTTACGAAAGATAACTGCAAGCATGATGCTTACTAGGACGTCCTTACCATGGTTTTATTCTGGAGGCCTTGGCAAACAGGATAAAATCCAAAATGCAAATCTGCTGACTGAGCAGTTTGCGCCAAGAAGTTTAGGCATATAGTTGGCTTGTGGGAAATTTCAAAAGCGCATTTTACACGTCTTGTCTGTTGCCTCTCCTCCTCTTTATCTTCTCAATCCTAGCTGATGATGTCTACAGGTAGAAACGATAGGGGACGCCTATATGGTCGCATCCGGACTGCCTATTACGAATGACGAACGGCACGCAGGTGAGATTGCAACTATGGCCCTAGACCTATTGAGCCATTGTGGAACCTTCACCATTCGTCATCTACCAAACGTACCACTGAGGATTCGAATCGGTCTGCACTCAGGTAGGTACCATGAGAGTTAATCAACACTTGAAGAGTTCCTTGGTTTATATACTAATTATGCATCAAGTTGACTCCGTGAATGGTGAGGATGAAGAATAGGAAGCATATGTAAGTGGGACAGCGACAATGATGGACGTTGAAGAAAAGTAATTCGCTTCCTTTGGCCGTCTGAAATGTCTTTCTATTGAATTAAAAAATAATTCAACAGATCAAAAGAAGGAGAGACGATCACCGCTGGGGGAGTTGTGCTTGTTTTAAGGTTTCGAGCAGCGATCTCGGCCCCCCATTTTGAGAGACTGAAGCGTCCTGTTCACTGCTCCAATATATGGCGAATGACAGTGTACGCAACGGGAAAAATACTCAAGCAGCCCCTGCGCCAGACGATGAGGACTATGCGTGCGACTTTCTCGTCTCGAAAGATGGGTAGCCGACATTGCTGTTCAAAACTTCAGAGCTACAATAAACCCATCCTAATGACCGACTCTTTCTCGTTTACTGGACCGCCTATTAGACGGATTTTCATTACTAATGGTGCGAAACGCCTCAGGTGACTCCTTGGTGGGTGAAAACTGTCCGTCAAAATGCTTCGGCTCATTTGCAGCCCAGTTTCCTTCAAAGATGCCTGCCAAACCATTTTATGCTAAAGTACCTCATCGAGAAACCTTGCGTTAACACGCCATTGGTAGAGTAGACGATGCTCAGACATAGTCAAGGAATAGCGTGAGCATGCTTGCTGGAGTGTCACCTTAGATTTACTAGCTGCGCATAGACTGCTCAAAACTTGAAAGTGCTTACTACCCGCCAACGTGATGGAGCGACAGTCACCACCCCGGAGAATATCTTAGTATTTTTAGATGACAGAAGCGTGCGAACAGGTATGCGAACTAGTCAGTAAAGTTCAGGACACCGTAACCCACCCGAGTTCCGGCGGTTGAGCGTGCTTTAGTACACAATCTCTCGTCGAAAAGACTTCCTGAGGCTCAAGGACAAATCCTACAACATGGATGCTGTTTTAACACACTTGACGCTGACCTTGTCGCTTGCACTGCTTCCTTCGCGTCATTGCTGGGCAAGCCAGCTTCATAGACGAGCTAAAAGGCTTCATTCGGTATCAAATCATCGCATTGCTTTCGCCCCACTGAATGACCATCACGCTGTGACGAGGAAAATAAAAGGCGCTGGGAAAGCTAAGGTCGAAACAATTGCTCTGTCCGCTGTCGAAGGCCGATTCACCTCTGCCCTATTCAGCGTGATCCAGCAAAACACATGCTTAGTACTCCCGAAAGATCGACAGTTCTACTGAATTAGCGATAATACCACTTTTAAAAGACTGGTCGTAAATTTGACAAGGACTCTTGTTTAGAAGACCAGTTGGCGAGTATATGTTTGCATTCGATAAATTCCCGTCAGGCCTATACGGGGATATAAAAACGGTAGAAGTAAAAATATGTCAGTGATAAGAGAAATCGACTGAAGTTCGTCTTAAAACACAGACGGGGTGTCGGAATGTGGGGGAAGGGTGGGGGTGATAGCAGTCAATGCCAGCGGCGGGGTGAGAGCGGAGGGCGCGGAAAGTTGCAGGACTGGTCAACCTTTGACCACGGTAGGCGCGGAGCCTGCACGTGATTCTTCTGCGCGTACAAGATTGGTTTTCGTAACCTGGAGGCCGCTTCTGCGGTTGTTTACTGGCGTTGGCCCAGCAGCTGAGGGTAGCTCGATGGCGCCTTAGAAAGCATACGAAAAGCCTCGCTGGGGTCCACACGATGTCCAGAATCAATAACATGCGCGAGGACGGCGCTGCTTATGCTCCTAGTTTGACCTTTACCCAGCCATGCCGGGAGATGTCCTTGTATTCTCTTGGATAGGTGCCGACTCCTGCGACCAATATAATCTGCTCCACAGGAGCAAGTGAAGGAATAGATGCGCATCTGGCCGTCCAGAGGCGCCGCGCAGCCGAAGTACACGTTGAACGTCGACTTCGTTGAGGTTGAGGATCGATGTGTCTGTCGCATACCAGAACACTCGCAAGAAGTCTGAATGGCCAACGACCGTTCATCCAACAGTCACATAAAATTGCCTGCCCCTCTGACTAGTTTTGTGAATACATTCGACAAGAGAATGATTATGTGAACCCGTTGGGGTCGCAAAGCATAGCTGCAGCCGACGAAATCAGGGGCAGCCAAGACCTCTGAGGAATGCGTGTTGATTTCGCATCAACAGTCGTCATTTACCGTCTGTTCATTACACAAAATACGCATGCAACCCATACGCCTATGATGACCTTTGTGCGCAATACTGTATCTCCTCTGACCAAATATAGACCCTTTTCGATGAGTACTTGCCCTTCTTCTGATCAACCATCTGGAACTCGCCTATTCACAACTATTGGTATAACACAGGGCAATATTTCTGTATGTAACTGTAGTGAGGACGCATTAGCCAAGGACACGTATAAGATGGAACTTTGGTAGTAGGGGTCGTACGAGTGAAGCACATACGGAAGAGCACAAAAGGACAAAAGTGATACCAGCAATAATGCAAAACAGTATAAACAAGGTTTCCTGTTTTAGCCGGCGTATAAACCACTAAAAAGCGAGCGGTGGAGAAAAAGTGTATACAGTTGGGGAATGGAGTCACCGGAGCGGCAGAGGCTGGCTGATGAAGTAAAAGGGAGCTTGGCCCAGGCCAACTGGTCAATGAGGTAGCATGAAGGACTTACAAGGTTATGGTACAAATTATGCACTGCAGCCAGCGCGAGGAAAGGTGGTCACCAGGAAAGGGTAATTGCTGATTCTGGGGAAAGTCATATTTTCACCCGAAAAAGACAAGCGATCAATCCTTGGGACCGAAAAGCTGATTTTTATTCCCGAAAATACATTAGAAGTCAGATAATTCAGGGAAAGGATGAGACCCGAGAAGTAAATTGGACAAAAAATAAATTGAGAAGAAATATGGACTCACGACAAAAACATTAATTTCAAGCTCCTTAAAATCCAAAATAAAAAATGAGATTTGGTAGCTGTATAGAACGGCAGGATTAATTTTTAGTTCCCCAAGAATGCATAAGAAGTAAAATAAAGTAGGACAAGGTAAGGATCGGGGACGAAAACTTTAGTTCGTAGTCCAGAATAATCTCAGTTTATTTGACTGTGCGTGGAATGTAGACCACTGAACGAGAATTAAAGCGCAGTAATTGAATACCGACTGGAGTATGCCCCCGAACAAGTCTGGGTAACGGAATACAACAGTGCAAGTAGTTGAAACCAGATTAGTAGCAAACTCAAAGCGAGTGAAACCCATAAAAATATGACTACGCACGTGTCAACAGTAGACAGGTGGTAAGACATCAGAAGGCGGGAGCATCTTCGCTTAGTTTGCGTGATATGCCATACGGAGAGCACGGCTGCTAGCTAGAAGCCCAACCACGTGTTTCACCGACATTCTGCCGCTTTACGACACAGCTGTGAAGGGTGAGGCTCATCACCCGTGCGCCTTCTGATGGATATTGTATTATTTAAATTACTGCCTTCTTAATCTCCTGAGAAAACGATCGTTAACTTGAAGTAAATCAGTCGGAATAGGGCCTTAAAGGTTCAATTGTGAAATATCTAAAAAATAGTATACTAAAGTTTGAGATGATGTTTGGGCGTCTGCCAGGACATCTCCTCCCAAAACTCAATTAGATATCTCCACTGCGACATGGGGTACTTGACTTTTTCCCTAAACTTACTTATGTCGTGAGAACCCAGTTTCGGACTTTGGTTAGAACTCATTGGATCCCTTTTGGTTTCCGTTCTTTTTCTACTGACTACCATGCATGCGCCATTCAAGTCTTGACGTGCACAAACTGTTGCTATTCGGATGCCGTTTCGTGTGGTTACTTTTTGCGTCTGCTTCTATGTCCTTATAGGCCCGTGCGTTGCCGGCGTTGTTGGCTTAACAATGCCTCGTTACTGCCTATTTGGTGACACCGTCAACACGGCCGCAAAAATGGAATCATCTGGAGCAGGCTAGTTTTATTTGAGTCAACAATTTCCTGCCTGTCGTATACTTACGTTTAAAATACAGCGCCTAACTGGGTGTATATTTTACCTGATTACTCATCCAAACCACAGGCGGGAAGCTTAAATCATTTTGGGATGCAAACTCATGGTAAATGGACAAATGCTTTTTTGACCAGTCCTTCTGTCTTATCTTTTAATACCGACAGAGAATTCTTGATTAAATGAAACCCAGAATTTTCACAATGCCTTTAATGTCCGCTAATCCTCCACTGTTTTGTATTCACTGAATTTTAATAGTTCCGCTTCTTCTGCTTATTTTTAGTCAGGACAAAGACGTAACAAAAGAACGTTGTTTGGGATGAGGTAGAAGTTTGTTAAACTGCTGTTGACTGCATCAGACAATGCAACTTTCTACTGTTAGCTGGTAGTGCAGAGCCCTGAGTAACAAAGTGACCTTTGGATGGCCATTTTAACCTCCTCCTGCAGGTTTTCATTGAAGCTTTTGCCTTTTTGCCCCCATCGTTAGCATCATATGCTGCCGAAATTGTTTACTAGACGAATAACGGCACACGTTAAAATGAGAGACGTGTGGGAAGATTTCGGCAGCCACAGGGACTACTGGGACGGTGGCGATACATGAGTTTAGACTGACACTAAAATTGGCACGAACAACTTTAAAATGGCGGTCTTGCATTCTTTTCTATTAAGGGAACTTACGAACAAAATTACTAATACTGGGTAACAACTTCTGCTTATAACCAGGATCATTCCTTTCTTTAGTATTCCTCCTCTCGGTATACTTCAACCTGGGCTATAAGGGTGTCCAGGTGTGGGTCCACGTGATGGTCGTGCTAGGTCGCCCACTTGCTTTCAGGTGTTGACTACGCCTAGCGTCCATTAACTGACACCCAACTCTCACACGTAGCTCCTCAAAGCTAGGTTCGGCCTAGCGACCACATTCCGGTAACAACCTCGGTCAGCGGGCTAAGCCAGGCTGAGGGTATCTGGCGTTGTGTGTGTCCCCATACCCGATAAATTTGCTTTCCTATTCCCTAATCCCTAATCCCTTCCCCACCCCTCTTCCCACATTCTCAGCTGTCTCCCCACCCGGTATGACTACTCCCAACCGTCCCCCATCTCCTCTCCTACCTTCCTTTCCCTCACCCCGGAAATAACGAAAAAGGAAACAACAAACTCTCTTTTCCCCTACCCCTCTCTTCCGCCCCACCCCACAGTCTGCTAGGGTAAGCCCGCCCACTCTGGCAGTTTGGAATGTTCCTTCACATTTGGACGATCTTCGGGACAACAGACCGGAACGGAGGACGACGCTAGTCGCCCGAATACTAGCCCGTTACTAGGTGGACATCGCTGCGCTCTGTCAGACCCGCTCTTCTGAACAAGGACAACTGGAGGAGTTGGGTGCCGGCTACACCTTCTGGAGCAGCCGCCACAAGGCAGAACGACGAGACGTGTCGTTGTCTTTGCCATCGGTAACGACGTCGTTGGATGATTTTCCTGTCTGCCGCAGGCCATCAAAGACCGCCTGATGAGCCTGCGCCTGCCTCTTCGGGGATCCAATTTCGCCACCATCATCAGCGCCTACGCCTCACCAATGATTAGCTCTCATGAGGCAAAGAGAAAGTTCTACGAAGACCCACACACACTACTGGCCTCTGTGCCGAACACGAACAAGCTGGTTATCCTTGTTGACTTCAATGTCTGCGTCGGGACAGACTGTACTGCCTGGAAGGGAGTGTTGGATCCTCACGGAATCGGCGGCTGCGAAGAAAGTGGTCTCCTCTTACGAAACTGTTTAGATCACTTCCTCCTGCTGACTAACACCTACTTCCGCCTGCCGATGCGGAGGAAGGCGACCCGGATGCATCCCCAATCTCGGTGCGGGCAGCTGACAGACTACATTCTCGTCAGGTGGCGCGATCGGCAGGACGTGCTGGTGACCAGGACGATTTGCGATGGCGATGGCTGGACGGGCTACCGCCTCATCACAAAGATGAGGTCCCGTCTGTAACCCGGCAGGAGGCCACGAAGTAAGCGACCACCAGGTTGAATTCCACTGCTCACTGTTTACGTTTCAGCAATCAATTAGCTCAGCACACGGACGACCTGCCACCTTCCGACGTCAGTGCCTCCGTTGAGATTCGGTGATGCCAACTGTTAGACGCCAACCGTGCGACCGTTCTGGGTGTTTTTGGTCGTGCACGTAGCCAGCACCAGGATTGTTTCGACAAAAACGACGCAGCAATCAGCGACCTGCTCACCGAAACAAACAGGCTGCAAAAAGCCTACCTAGACTGTCCAACCGAGGCAAACAAAAACGGCCTTCTACCAGTGTCGTCCCCTTGCGCAGCAACGGTTGGTAGAAACGCAGGACGCCTGGCTGGCTCGATCGGCCAAGTAGATTCAGGACTACGCCGACTGCAATGAAACAAACAGCGTCTTCGCTGAGATCAAGGCGACCTACGCCTTCTCGCCCCCCTCCTCCCCAACGAAAAGAACCGCCCCGCATCTCATCTCCGATGGGACAACGCTCTTGGCGGAGAAGTCGTAAATTCTGAGGCCCTGGTCCAAGCACTTCAGAAGCGTTCTTAACCGTCTCCCCAAAATCTCCGACACTGCCACTGACCGGCTTCCCCAAGTGGAAATCAACATCGGCCCGAATCTCACGCCCTCCCTTCCAGAAACCATCCGCGCCGTGCAACAACTCTCAAGCGGGAAAGCACCAGGCTCCGGTGCGATTCTGGCTGAAATCTACAAACACAACGGCCACCGCCTAATATACCACCTCAAAGCGCTCTTTCAGAAGATGTGACACAGTGAAAAGCTCTTAGGATTTCAAAGACACAACAGTAGTTCACTTCTGCAAGCGGAAAGAAAACCGACAATTCTGTGAAAATCACGGATGGATCGCGCTGCCCAACATCGCCAGGAAGATCTTCGCCCGCATCCTCCTCAACCGCCACAGCGATCATCTAGAACTTCGACACAGTGAATCACGAAGGATTGCGGAAAATCATGCAGAAGTTGGGCTGCCCTGAGCGATTCACGCACATGGTACGTCAGGTTCACGATGGGATAATGACGCACTTCACGCACAATGGCGCACCCTCCGAGGCATTCGCAATGAGCAATAGAGTGAAGCAGGGGTGCGCACTAGCGCCTATCCTCTCCATTCTTATGTTTTCTGCCATGCTGATGGATGCCTAGTGTGATGAGCATCCCGGGATCCGCATCGCCTACAGGACCGACGGGCACCTTCTCAACAGCCAGCGAATATAGGTCCCGATACGTCTCTCCGCAGTTACTATCCATGATCTGCTCTTCGCCAGCGACTGTGTACTCAACACTACAACTGAATCTCTTCGTCTCCTGTTTCGATTACTTTGGACTGACCATCAATAGGGAAAAAACTGTGGTCGGGCACCTGCATCCACCAAATGCTAAATACAGTGTCCTTCGTATCCACGTACACGGTACCGAACTGAAGACCGTGGACAACTTCAACCGATTACGCAGCACAGTGCCATGCTGCATTAGAATCGACGACAAAGTGGCCAACCGAATTTCAAAAGCTAGCCAAGCCTTCAGTTGGTTGAAGAACTCCGTGGGGATGCGCCACAGCTCCGACCGAACTCCAAACTGAGGATGTACATGAAGGTCGTCCTAACGAAGTTCCTGTATGGAGCAGACACCTGGACCGTCGACACAAGCCATGCCAGGAAGTTCAACTACTTCAATCTGAAATGCCTTCGCAGAATACTAAGGCCGCGATGGCAAGATAGGATCCCGGACACGGGAGTCCTCGAACGCCCAGGAATCATCAGCATCCACGCCATGTTGAGGCATCTGCAGCTACGCTGGAGGGAGCATCTTGCAAAAAGAAAAATACACCGAGATAGCACTACGAATGCCCGTCAGTAAGTATGACAAAAGCGGCACTACCGGGATATTCTAGAGAACTCCCTGAAACGACTGCAAGTTAACCCCGAGGCCTGAGAGGACCTCGCCCAGAACAGATCGGTCTGGAGAAGAGGAGTGGAGACTGTCGGAGCCATCTACGAAGCAAACCAGATCGCTGCCGTCAAAGCCAAAATGGAGACTCGCAAATCACAAATCCATTGGCTTCTCAATGGCAAAAGCCGGCCCCTTAAGCATGTTAACGCTGCCAAAGCATATTCCGCGCGCGAACCGGCCTCGTAAGCATCTCCGGAGGCACTGCACCAACAACACGACAACGGTAACTTCCCCCATAAACACCCCTACTATCCCCACTGCCACAAACCCCGCGATGACCATCACTCTTGCCATCGGTGGTCAGACTGCCGATGCCCAGCCAACATCGATCACCGAAATCATTCGCCCTGTCCCAAACACTGCGTCGATCACAGTGACCAGCTCCGCAAACACCACGACCTCTCGCACTCCCCGGGTCGGTAGTACGACATCCGATGTCTCGTCATCTGCTACCATCAATATCAACATCGCCACCTCCATCGATGTGGACTCTGTCTCAACCTGTCCTCATTGCGATCACACATTCACCTCACGCATAGGCCTGGTCGGTCATTAGCGAATCCATCGCGCAGAGACTGACGAACCGGGTACCGGAACACTCACATATACCAGAAGCATTCGCCTCAACTGACCGCATTGCTCTCGCACATTCAACCACCGTATGGGTCTACCAGGCCAAATGCGCATTCATGGAAACTTGCGGTAGACCACGTCAGCCATACCGCACCATCACACATCCCCCCAGCGCCTACGACGAAGATCATTGCCCATCACTACACAACGTAAGAACGCCCAGGTAAGTGCGAAATGGGTTCGTCGTCTCCTACTCTATGAGGCTACTCTGCTGCATGCGTGTACCGAGTCTCAGACTATCTTGATGCGCTAAGCCTACTGACGCCTCAACTCAGTCCATGCAGTCTGCCAAGCTGAGTATGTTTATGTTGAGTGGCGGACAGGTGATCTGAGAGTCAGGGTGCAACGGCTCCTTTTTGACGTGACCTCTGGCACTCTCACGCATGTTACATGTACGCAGCCCAACACCCGCTATGTGAAATCCAGATGCTTGTGTCTGGGGGCCAGGTCGTATATGTGGCAACCGCAGACAAGGTCACTAGACCATGTCGGCCTCTGCGCCCGTTCCCTGCTGCAGTCAGCTGACCTGCTCGGACAGGGGCTGAGGTGTGGAAATGGGAAGGGAGAGTAAGGTCGACAATACTACGCACTTTCCTCACTATAAACCATCTGGCGCGCTTGAAGATATCACGGTGCGCTAAAAGCCGTGGCTTGGAAGGTTGCCAACTGACGGGATAACTTGGACCTCGCAGTCGACCCAGTGTTACGTGCTTGTGTGGTGTGACCGACTGGTGGTCTGAGAGTCAGGCTGCAACGGCTCCTTCTCAATTTGGCCTTTAGGGCACTCTCACTGTTTGGGATCCAAGCCGGGTGTGGGCAGCACGCCTAGGTGCGGCTTCGGCCGTGCCAGCCTCCACTCTCTGTTGTTACTGGTCAAAGACCTGGTTATTGGTTGTGTGGACTAGGGGGTGTGGAGTGGAACGCCAAGGTGCGGGCTCAACCGTGCCATCCACCTGCACCCTCTCCCGCCTCCGGTCTTCTTGACTTTGTCTTTAAACCGGGTCCAGGTGGGAGAGGAGGAGGGAGTTTGGTAGATGCAGCACAAGGCCACTCTCACTATAAATCCTGCGCAAGTCACCGTCCCTGTGGAGCATACGGTGGCTATCGTCAGATGCGACGGTCGAACTGTCGTGTCGTGTCGTGCGTGTGGGTGTGTGTATGTGTGTACGGGTTTAAGGAGTGTGTGCGTCTGCTATGCCATAATTCAGCAAACCGTGGCCCTCGTAGCCTAGTGTGCGCTGGCAGTTCTCTGGTGCCTGGTTCCCCGTTGGTAGATGCGCCTGCGCTCCCTCTGGGTATGCAAGTCGTGTGCATGGTTGCCTAGTCATCCTATTCTTTCTGACCAGTTCGTTTTATTGTTGGTTCAAATCCTCGTTAAGGGTTTGTTGTGGACCAGGGGGTGTGGTGGTACGCCTACCTGTGGGTCCGGCCATGCCAGTCACATGCGCCCTCTCCCGCCTTCAGGCTTTTTGACAATGTCTTGTCATAGGGTTCATCTGGAGGAGGAGAGAGTGCGATCGGTGCTGTGCAAGTCTGCTACAGCTGTTATCGAATTCACACATAAGTCGCTGTGCCGGCTGTCAGCCTATTGCGAGAATACGGTGGACATAATCGAATGCGACGGTCAATCTGTCATACTTCGACTTATTGCTTAGTGCAAACCCACTTACATGGTAGCCCTTAAATTTTCTTTCCGATGCAGTCTATGGAACACGGAACTCACGACCAGAAAAATGTGTGACTGAGACTGATTGAATTCTGCCAACAAACTTTCTTCACTTTCGCTGGAGAGACCTATGTGCAGGTCAAGGGAACTCCAGTGGGCTGACCGGTCGCCGGCTTAGTGGCGGAATTGGTCCTACAGGAGTTATAAAAGATTGTCTTCATTCAACATGAGCCGGAATTTTTGCGCCGCTATGTAGACGACACGTTTACTATCGTAAAGAAGGAAATGCTAAAAGATTTCCACAACCTGCTGACCGCAGTCTTCCCAGATATGTATTTAATTCATGAGGGAAGAAGAACAGGAACAGCAGTTACCCTTCCGTGATGTGCTCGCCAGACGAAATCTCAACGGTAAACTTGAAACAACGGTTTATAGGAAGTCACTGAACATCACATGGCCTCTCAGTTGCCATAGCAACCAACCAGCGGCTCAAAAAACAAAGCTGTATGAGCACGCTCTTCGAACGGATACAAACTTATTGCAGCAAACCGGAGGAAAGAGCACGTGAGGCCCGTTATCTGCGCGACCAGTTTGTGCGAAATGACTATTTGAAGGCATTCATGAATCGCTGCCCAAAGCGGTCACCCCCGAGGGCCAAAACATCAACACCATCAACGATACGGCATTCTCTGTCATAAACCAAGGACGTGTCAGAAGCAACAGAGCGCATTGCTGCGGAACTAGGTGTTAGGATTGCACACCGCCCCAAAGCCACCATGCGCAGCGTGGTCATGGAAATTAAAAACCGGTTAAAGCCTGGAGAGCAATCTAGAGTAGTTTGTCACATCCCGTGCCAAAAATGTCTTCGTACCTACACAGGCAAGAATGGACGCATGTTCGCTTCACGCATACACGAACATAAGCTGGCTGTGCGACGTGGACACGTGGAAAACAAAACAGGCCGAGTGGCCTGGGCCTCGGATGAGAACTCAGTTAGTCGGTTTATCGGTCTGGCGCCGACGTACAGAGCCCTGCGCAGTCACCCCCAATCTTGCGCTCTCGATCGATGATTGGCTAACACGCCCTATAACTGACACTTGTTCTGTTGCTGCTACTTTCTCTGGCGACGGACTCCTGTACGAGTTCGAAAGCTCACAACAATGAACAGAATGGTCCGGTGTTCGGTCACATTTCCTCAAATCTGTGGGTTCGCATTTTCACAGTCCGCATTGGCGAAAAAAATCCGTTTGTTTTTCTTATGAAGTTTTTAATTTTTTAATTTGGTTTGTGTTCTTTTGTGCTTGATTAAAGCTGAAACTCAGTCCTCCTCCTAAAGAAGTCCTTAATGTTTTACATCATAGCTTTCCGCGTTCACATAAGTCAACCCCTGAAGGACTTACTTGATAGAACAGGCCACTTCACAACGGAATACAGAGGGACCATCGATCTTGAAGGTGGAATTTGCATGCCTTCCTACTGGCTACTAAATAGTGCCGACTTCGACGGGCCTTTACCAACACCTCCTCCACTTAACGCGTAAGTCCCAGCGATGCATCAAACTATTCCATCTTATATCCACCAACGGATGCTTCGAAGACTGACCACACACACTAAACGGAGCCGGTGGACATACCTATGGAAAAGAACAAAATGGATAATTGCCTGTTGTAGTGATCGGGGAGGTTGAGTATGACATAGGCGGATTAGTGTGGCATACTGTGGGTTGACTCCAAAGTTAAAATAACTAAACAGAATAATTAGCCAGGTGATCCCCAGCGTATGGACGGATAGAGTTGAAAAAGCGTTGAATGCGTGTAAAGGTTATATTAACGACAAGAAAAGCTTAAGGTATATTACAACAGAGGATAATGCTAGAATATAGGACCTGTTACAGCATAGAATGACACGTATGGATGGGAAGGTGTCAACAAAATGTCTGAGAAACAAACGGCGGGGAGTGAATTGCTGTCGGTAGCTGCGGAGGAGGGCCGTAGGTAGGTGCTGGCGACTGAAAATGTAGAAAGCGTTGTCAAGGGTACTGAGAGGAGGGGAGTCAGCGACTATAAGGTAAATGACACCACCCATCATCTCCAGCGAATGTTTACACCCTTCCCATCCTCGACTCCGCGAAAACGTAACTTCTGATCACTCAACCAGCCCTTTCACTTCTGTGAGATGCTACACTGCGGAGGCACATGCAATGTTTCCACATTCCCTGAAGTTTAAGTCAACCTGCATGGCCGTGAACATTCTAGGGACAGGAAGACACCAGTATTTATTTCGGAACCCCGTTATCACCACACCTCATTGAATGCTTACTATTTGTGCTATTATTTTGCGGTAAATATACCCCGTATGTGCAGACGCATTTCACAGATAACATCTCCTTGGTGTTTGGGCAAGCGATCATAAATTTATCGAAGAGTTTTGGTTTGAAAAGGCCTTCGTAAACAAGATATGACTTTTCAAGTCACCTACACTGGCGCGCAGCCTATTCCATTAAAAACATGTTCACGTCTGAAAAAAAACTCCGCTTAAGTATAAATTGTTTTCGACGGTAAAGGCCAATGATTTTTCTTCAAAGAGCCGAATAAAATAGAGGCAAATATGCAAATCTCAGATGTTTTGCAAAGAAGGAGAGCAAACGACCATCAAAGCGGTTACTGTAGATGCCTGGGTTTTTGTACCTCTACGACGGCTGTTTCGTAGACACTGTGGATTATCTCCTGTACAGTACCGAAAAAACCGTACTAATAATATTGGCGATCGGATAAGTGCATGTTCATCTTCTTCGAAAATTCATAAAATATAGGCTCTGGGACCAAGCATACCTGCTGGTTTAGAACCACGCTAACGCGTGTGAATGTTGGTTGGCTTTCATGAAGTTTTTGGATAAGTGAAATTTTTTAAACTTGTAATAATTTCATTACTTGCTGCCATCTTAACTGTTTTCTAGAAATATTCGTACGAACATACCACTTGATACAATCTCCTACGAAACTTCGCGTGATAGGAATCTTCTTAAAATTTAGTTTGATAAAATGACCAACTTATGAATGTGCACAGCCAGCTTACGGAGATAATAAATGCTACTCACGTAGGTCTCTCTGTCTGAGGGCATTTTTGTATTTTGGAAAGAAATTTTCGTAAAACAGATAATTCCTATATGAAGCAGCTTCAAGCTGTCGTCTGAGTGCATCAGTATTCTAAATCTACGTGATTTTCAGTGAGTAATTTGAACGCACAAAAATATCTTCCGATACGAAAATAAAGATGCAGATTATTTTAATCCTTACAAAAAGGACTAGTTATAGCCTGTTGAGCCAAATCTAGATTGTTTATTTACATTTTAGGGAATCTAACCACGGGTAAGTTCTCTAATCACAGTTCTTTTTAATGTATTTTGAATGTTAGGGAAGGCTTGATTTTCCAGGTACATACAAAATACAAGCTCCTACTCCATAAGCTTGTTTACATTTAAAAAACGTGGCCTAGACGTTTGCTGTAAATGATTTTTATATGATTCTCACTTAATAATCTAGTAATTCGCCTACTGCAGTTGGAAAGATGATTTGATTCCTCGTGTTAGATTCGCCAACAGGAATTTTGTTGCTTTTTAGAGTTCTTAAATTCATGGTTTATTGCTTTATGCAAAGAACAAGAGAAAGGCATGGGTTCCTAGGCTGTTATTTACTGACATATATAGGAGGGGAAACGACAGAGTCTGGGGGCAGATTGATACAGCACTGTTTGTTTGCTTCATTCAGCCAATCATAACCCTGATCACCAGCTGGGACGGGAAACACAAACATGCGCACAGACACACCTGACGCAGCTGGTTCACCACTGGGGTCTACCAAATGGGTAATAAGCACCTCATCGAACCGAAGTTCATCAGTACCTCGCCACCTGCCACTATCTGTCGCTGCAGATTGGGTATTTATTCACTCAGGAATGGGCGCACACCGATACATTGGCTTCCCGATATATATGCCGAATGTTATTACCGACAAATACAAGGGAGACTGGAGTGGCCATTTCTAGCTTATCAGCCGTCGTCAGCCAGATATACCCAACCCCGAAGTGTGGAACACCTGGGGCTCGAACTCGCGACCTGTTATTTAGAAGTCCAACGCCTCTAACCACTGGGCCGCAGGACCGTTGTCCTGTCGGTTTCGATCGGGAATATACAGTGGTAGAGGGGCACTCACCGATCGTTCTTAGGGAACTCACTCGTTCCGGTGTGTCTTACGGGTTCTCTCTCTCAAGTCAAACCAGCAGCCGCACAGCGGCGCATGATATAGGCAGAATGTTAATACTGACAGTCGCGACACCCACTTGTCCGGCAGATGAGAAAACGGACGGTCGCAGTAACATAATAGGACCCGACGAAGGTGTCAGCGTCACTGCCACTTATCCGGCAGGTGAGAACACAGGCCGTCAGGGGGTCGTAAAGAAGATTGCCAGCCTAGGATGAGAACTAAGGTCCATGCGAACACGCGCGATGACGGCCAGCGCCCGAATGCCGGCCCCCGACGAGATGTAAACCCGTTGAAAGGGAACCATCACCACCTATAAATACTGTGAGGCGTGGTACAACACTCACCTCCGACGATGAAAGCTTGTTTGCTTTTGAAACGTCAGGGCAATACAACTATGGTTCCCGAGATCGTCTCTTCTTCTTCTTCTTCTTCTTCTTCTTCTTCTTCTTCTCATACTGACGTATATATATGCATACCTGTAGGAGAAGGGGCGTTCCAATACATTTGGTTAGAATTAAATGAGGTTCTTTGGGAACAAAATGACTTCTATTGCGTAGATATTCGAGACTTTTTATCCTACTTGTCATCAGACTTATGGGTTACGTGCAAAAGCAGATAACTACTTAATCGTGCTTAACAAGTGATCGGCCGTTGCCCGAAGCCTGCGCCAACGCGCGTCAATTGTATTTCGTCATTGCCTCGGCGTCAGTTGTGCTCGCTTCCATTTGTCCCTAGGAAATTCGTACGTGGCACATAAATCGGTTTGCCGACTGATGCATGCCTAACCGGAGTGCACTGCTTCCATAAACTTGAGGTCTTTCCTTATTGGACAGGAGCCAACAATGCGAGTATTCTCCTACGCACGTTCGCGTACAGTGTCCAGTGAGTGAATTGCCACCTGTGCGGATGATCTCGTCTCCCCACCGCTAACGGACACTCACGAATACGGACCGAGGCAGATTTCCCGGTTCGGACACAATAAAGGGTATCACAACGGGCACATGAGATTTTGTGGACAAACACCTTTCTATGGAGGTAGCCAACCCTGTCCTTAGCTTGTACAGGCTGAGTGCGCAAGGTAGTTGGGCGGTGATGTGCCACTTGTATCCTGTGTTTTCCAGCTGTCTTTCAACGAGCCCAGCAAATGCCTAGGGAATGAAATATAATTGACGTGAATTGGCGCAGGCTTCGGCCAGCCGTCGAATCACTTGTTAAGCACGCTTAAATAGTCAACTGTTTTTGCACATAACCGAGAATTCTGACGACAAACTGGGTAACAAGTATCGAAAATTTGCGCAATAGAGGTTATTATGTTCCCGTAGAATCTCGCCTGTTTCTAAATACATGTATGCGCATCCTCTCTATTTTCAGACTTCAGTGTGTTTTGCCAGGAGGGTGTATCAAGAACTGAAGAGTCCAAAATCGACCAGGCAGACACCTGATCGGTCATCGACGATTTGGATTTCGTTGTGGGCCACCTTAAATATAATTCTATGAAAGTTTTTCCAATTAAAATGTCTCCAGGACTCCTGTAGAACTGTTTTTATCACGTTGGGATTTCTTCTCCGAGTCTCCGATGAAAGTTCTTTCCGCATTAATTTTACTACCTCCTATAGCGATTCGACTCGCGAAAGACCGGCTTGATGCGCTTTCTGGCCTGCAGTAACTGCTCCCAAATTCGGGGGTCCGATTTTCCATACTGTAAGATTAAAGCCACTTATCTTGGCACAACTCGGACAACATTTAAATAACTGACTGCAAAAAGGCCGAGTTAGTGAACCATAATTTTTAGTAATTGGCAAACGGGGTAAAGTCTGAATAAATGGCTATAAGATATGGAGGCTCACCCGTCGAGTAAAATAGTTCCGCCTCGAACGGTCAAGAGTTCGAGTCTGCGTGAGAGAATGGGAGAGGAAAGAGTGAAGTTTACACACCACGATCAATAGATGACACCTAAGTCGCGTAGGGAAGGGGTGGTTTATGGTATTTCAATGTTGATTTGCGGGACGGTGGACTGATGAATGATGCACCCCAAGACGCCAGGTCATCACATGGGTCTTGGTGCTTTTGCTTTGCTCCATGATAAATGCAATGCCTGAGCAAGGCTTTCCTGCGCGCAGGAGACTGGATTCTTTGATCGCATGAGTGCCTCATCTGTAGTTGCTGGGGTACTTCGTCTCAGGATCCTGAGGTGACTTTTGGATGCAGAGGAGTCCATCCACATGACAACCAGTCTCGACCAGATATTCTAAAGTTGACCCGCGTCCTGCTTATTCCTAAAGAATCCAGAGGTTGTCCTTGATAGGTAACAAAGATTTTGATTTTTCCTACAGGTGTGTTATGTTTTCCAGAAGTAAATGATGTCACAAATGCATACAGAATATACTCTCAGCAGTCTTTGTCCCTGTTTCTCGAGGAAAGGAGCTAATAGCTCGTGAAAAACACATATAACTTTTACCGGGTTATTAGAGGAGAAGATTAAACTTTTCTTTTTGGCTAAATAATCAATCTCGCCATTTTTGGACAACAAATCCGTACTTTGGGTGCACTCTGTATGCCTTCCTTCGCTATGTACTTCCCTTACCGAAAAGTTAATACAACATAAAAAGCGGAAGGATAATATGATCGTTATTGTAGTAATTATAGTACTTAGTACCGCTTTGTAAATTTTTCCCAAATATGTAGCTTACATGCTCTTGCCACGTACATTCATGACATTGGCGCCCAGATGTCTTTCGGCATCTAAAAAGTTTTATATTGTGCAAAAATTGGGTGCGTCGCAGGAACATTCGAAGGAAATCATTGGTCCCAACAGATGAAGTCGAAGGAAATGGATACAGGGCTGTCCTGGTATTCATTTTCAAGATATTAGGTGGCGAATTGGAGAGGATGAGAGGTATAAATGCTGGGTTTGGGAGAGTGGGAAGATATCACGGTAAATACTGCCCGAGGTTGGGCGAGGGCTGTCAAGGTGGACAGGGGATCAAAAGTACAATTAACTAATAAATTCCCCCCTCTCACTCCAACTCCTTCTCCCCTCCCACCCCAACTCCACCGTCCTCAACACGCTGACTCCGTCATGCGGGCGGCGTGGGAACATGGAGTGTGATTAACCCTGCCCCCGAGACGCATTTATACCCCGTAGACAATTAGACTGATTATTTCCCTTGTAAATGTACAGGCCTGATGAGGAATTACCGAAGACATATGTTAGCCAATTGACTTTTCAATCGTAATATGGGAATTTTCGCAGAACTGAGACAGTCCAAAGATTTCTCGGTGTTGAAGGAACTCAATGGATTCCTGAAGTTTGACACCAGACCTGCGGAGGCAAATGTAACGAGGAAATTCATGTCAGGATGTGTTGATCGTGGGGAATATCCGCGATACTATTGGAAAACCGTACGAAGAAGCCGTATCTCACTCACCTCAACCACACTAAGGCGACATGCAGAAAGTCATTTGGAGACAGTTAGTACAGGAATTGAGGAACTGCAACGGAATCTGTGCCAGAAAACAGCAGCCCTCGAACATATCGAAAGTCTCGAGAGAATGAAGTTTGAAGACTATGTGCAGACAGTCAGAAATAAGAGAATCGATGCCAGGTGGACGAAACTTCTACAAAGTGTCCAGTCAGTGAAAGCACAGGCCACTCTTCCGAACAATCCGGAACGGTACGTCCATAACTATTCTTCAGTATGCCTTGACAAAACTCTTGTAGAAGTGCTATCTATTGGTCCAATGTTTTGCATTGCACGGCGAAGGCAGAAGCAACTTGAGCTCGAAACCCAGTTCGAGAGTGTCTTTAGCCAGAATAACGATCTAAAACCCTTCCAACCTAGAGAAGTTGACTATCTTAAATCGACTCTGGTAAACTGCTGTGAACAGTATTTAAGAAAGGGTCCGATGAACAAAGGTCCCCTAACAAGAGCCCACCTCGACAGTCTCAGGAAGCTTCGTGAAAATGAAAATATCTTACTAACCAGTTCCGACAAGGGCTCAGGCATAGTGCTGATGGATAAGACGGACCGTACAAAATTTTCAAAATCCGAGAAAGACAGGGATCGAACCGAGACAATCGGGAGGCAGTTGACGAATGTGCTTGAAGATCTCCACAAGGAAGGACTTCTGTCTGACAAGGAGTTTGAAGGGCTAAAACCTGTGGGCACGACGATACCCAGAATGTATGGTCTTCCCAAAATCCACAAACCCGGGCTACCACTACATCCAATCTTGGACATGAGAAATTCACCCTATCACGCAATAGCAAAATGGCTGGTAGAAAATTTAAAACCGCTTCAAAGTTGCCTGCATCCGCGAAGTTTGAAAGACACATTTGAGTTTTTCGAATCTATCAAGAGCATTAACGTGGACGGACAAACGATGCTCCCGTTAGATGTATCATCACTGTTCACCAACGTATCCGTTGTGGAGACAATAGACTTCCTGGTCGACTTCATCAGGGAAACAAACTACCCGATAGGCATGACAGTGGAGACGCTAAAAGAACTACTTACGCGATGCGCACAGAATGTCCAATTCCTCTGCAACGGCCAGCTATACAGGGAAATAGACGGTGTGGCAATGGGTTCAACGCTTGGACCGTTTCTCGCAAATGTCTTCATGGGCAAGTTCGAGCAAACGAGTCTCAAAGATACCATTAATGGCCTTAAATTCTACGGTCGATATGTGGACGATATCTTTTGCATGACGAGTCATACCACCGACATCAATGGCCTTGTTCAGAAGTTTAACGGAGCGCACCCATCTCTGATGTTTACCGCAGAGACCGAGGCGAATAACGAGATCGCCTTCCTCGATGTCCTTCTACACAGACAAAAGTATGGATCCATCCAACGCAAGATATTCAGAAAGAAAACCTGGACGGGACAATACATTAATTAAATCTAAAACAAAATTTAATCCAGGGACTAGCGGCTAGAGTGCGACGCATCTGCTCCCCTGAAACTGTTGAAGCAGAACTCCAGCAGCTGCAAAACACGCCCCGCGAAAACGGCCATCCAGAGCGATTTATCCTCCGGAATATTAGAGAGCGGGCCACAAAACCGGCCGTTGTAACTGCGGAGAAGAAAGACTTATTTTTAAGACTGCCTTTTCTAGGAGACGCAGCAAGTGAATTAGTGAGACGACGTCTGAGGACGGCTTTCGCGAGTGCCTTTCACGCGGCGAACCTGCGCGTATTCTTGGCAAATTCCCAGCTACTACGGTTGGGGGGCAAAGGCCTGCCGCTGTTACAGGCCACATCCATGCGTATTTATTCATTCACCTGCTCCTGTGGAGCGGGATACATTGGCCGTACAACCAGGCGTCTGGAAAAGAGAATACGCCTGCCTGCCTGGCTAGGTAGAGGTGAACATCGATCGATTTCGAGTTCAATTCTCTCACATCTAATCGAGACGAACCATCAAGCCGACGCTAAAGAAGCTTTTAGAGTTATCTTCCTGGCACCGGCACACTACTCTAAAGGCCTGCGCTAACGGCTGCTAGCCACAGCCGAAGCAGTGGCCATTCGACTGGCGAACCCAGCACTCTGTTGTCCGAAGACGCTAACACAAGCAGTCTGTCTGCCTTGGCCGACTCCAGACGGTGATCGTACGCCGTCCCGACGCACTGAGAGCAGTCACACGCACTCACAGCGCCTACAATCTAACCCGAACCCCTCTTCTTCCCCCCCC
>CACRXP010000095.1:188073-200383 GCA_902702965.1 Spirometra erinaceieuropaei
CCGTCCTCAACACGCTTACTCCGTCATGCGGGCGGCGTGAGAACATGGAGTGCGATTAACCCTGCCCCCGAGACGCATTTATACCCCGTAGACAATTAGACTGATTATTTCCCTTGTAAATGTACAGGCCTGATGAGGAATTACCGAAAACATATGTTAGCCAATTAAATTTTTAATTAATAAATAAAACAGGAATAACAACGCATTTTAAATAAGCGAAATCTCCGTGAATCAAAGTCACTGATTGCGTAGCATCCTCTATTGTTCATTTTCCGGTATTTTAGAGGTGCGACGCTTCTAATAATGGGTTGCTGAACTTAGTCAGCAATCTCCGCGAACTAGCAAACAGAAGGATAAATAAAAAGAGCATTAGGTAGCACAATATATCATACTTGACAGCGCAGGTACTAGGTTAAACCAGGACACTTTAGTGATTCGTTTCTGAGAAAATATAAATGCCGTCATTTTCGAAACTGGAATATCTGTCAAAAAAGCATACGGGAACGCTGGGGAACCCATTGATGAGCCGAACACCTCTCAGTTGTGTCATGAGGCGGCAGAATATCGGCGATACACGTGACTGCACTTTGAAATAGTACCAGTGCTCTCATGTATGGTATAGTTTGCTAGGTAAGCATATACTACTGACTGCCTGCTGCAGGTTGTGATTATTCCCCGGTTATTCCGCGATTGATGACGAACTTGGGCCAAAATATTCATATGAAATTGAAGTCTGAGCCCATAAATTTCCAATAGACTAATCTAATCCAAGTTAGCAACTAATTTCTGAGAAAATTAAAAAGCCGCAAAAAAGAGCTGTCTTAGAGCCCAGATTAAGTGCATCTCTGTAAATATGCGTTCTAATTTCCCTGGCTTCCATGTTAGAAGATTAATCCGGCCATTATGTATGGTTCAGAAGCAACCAGAGCGGTATACTGCGAAAAAATGAATTGTTTGAAGAAGGCAACATCCCATGATCTCTATCTTCTTCCAGCACAGATGCTCAATAAACATTCGAGATATGGGTCGGCATAGAGTAAACGCCGGCAACCATAACTACACATTTAAGACAGGCAAAATAAGGACGCTAAGTGCTAAACCCAATGGATAAAAGTCTGTTATTCATTTTTCAAGCATTTGACAATAAATTTTTGAATTGTTACCTTTCGTGGATAGGCATATCTAAGTCTTCAGGGGCGCAAACGTTTTGTCACTCTGCCTATATAGGGCACATCGTTAACAGAAATACGGTAGAAGAATAAATAATGCACACCGCCTTACAGAACTGCACTCCTCAGAAAGACTGAGCTGGATATTGTAGAGAATATTTTGACCAGCTGTATTTGAGGATTGATGTAAAAATCTATGAAATTAATAATGTTCCCACTTGTCCTAGAGGCCGAAAACTGTAGTAAGTGGATGTAACAGTCCGCGTGATTAAGTTGCCTAATAAACGTAACATGCATTAACTGAGAGGCGAAACCCGACTAGGTACAATGAAGTCACTCTGCTCTCCAACTGGGACCATCTTGACTTGGCTACCACTTCACGGCTACTGTCTCTGATAGTGGCGCCGGAACCGTGCGTACAGAATTACTTTGTGCCTTTCTGGAACATTTTTTCACGCGTCAAAATTCATCAGGAAACCGAGTCAAGCACAATCTGTTTATCAATATAGTTCTCCTGACTACGACGGTGACTCATGGTTGATTACAGCTTAGGTGAACAAACGTTCAAAATCCTTCAAGATCCGAATTTATCCAAGTTACTCAAGACCTGCAAACGGCTGAGCCGTTTCCGAATAAATTCTATGCCCTTTGTCAGATTTTAAGTATCGATTTTTCGCTCACTGAGTTTTAAACTCTCACTTTGAGTCCACGTATACAACTCGAAGTAGTCGTTGAAACCGCGAAAGCAAAAACATACCTGCTCTCTCATCCAACGTTTATGGAGCCTCAGCAATCTCACGGTAATATTACAACCAGCGCCGACAGCTCGTTAGAAGGTGAGTCAGGTGACATGGTCTTTGCATCCAGAATCTGCGCTCGCTCTATTTATGCTTCCATCCAAGGATCAACAAGGTGCGCCAAGGGCGTAATTACATCAGAAAGTGTGTGGACGAGGATGACCTTTTTGATGGGTGCGCATATATTCAAAATCAATTCAAGGCAACTTGAAAACCAGTTTACCGACTTATGGGCGCTCATGCAGCAGGAGCTTGATGTCCAGAAGGAGGTTGCCAGCGCCAGAGTGCAAAATATGAAGCGCAAAACGCAAAAAAGTGCGGAAAAATATCGTCTGGGGAACATCTTCAAACATGAACAGCAACTCAGTAAGTACAGACGTGGTTATCGGTAACAACAGGACAACGATAAAGAAGCCGCTGATAAGGGCAGACCCGATTTCCATGCAAGACGACCTAGCCGATGACAGTGAAATATTACCTGTCGCGAAGGTCATCTCGTCTGCTCTTCTTACTGGAAATGATATGATTTCTCTTTTACCAAGAAACGATATAACTAGGTCGCGCAATCTACCGCCGTCCCTTTGTTTTCGCAACCATCCTGAGTGTTCTATGGAGCTCATGTTTAAATGCAAAGACAGGAACTCGTGGGTAGGGGAGATGGAAAAGCGCGATAACAGGAGTCTGAAGACACAACAAGTCCTGATGAGTTGCTCGGGACAGCTAGTCGACAGTAAAAGTTCGAATCCAAGCAAGGACTCCGTAAATCGACGCCGTCTCCGGACAGAGGATTCACCAGAAAGATAAAATAAAGAAAATCGGGACCGCCAAAATTGTATGGTTGTTCAGGGCTTATCTGAATCGACTGCGGCGAGACTTAGAGGCAATATCTCAAAGGATCTTGCTTTATTTCATGGCTTACTAAATAAATTACTCCAGGTCGACGTAGAAATAAAGTAAAAGCTAAAGACCGGAGGACCTAGCGCGAACCTCAAAAGACCTGTAAGAATATACATAAGGGCTCGCCGTCATTTCTGGAAGGTAACGCTGTCACTTCATTTCATCGCAAGGCTAACTCAGCTGGGAAATACCCTAAACATGCCATTTGTGAAAGAGGACACGATAACTCTTCGCACAGTACATTAAAGCCGGAGAATGACTGTGAAATTACCTAGTCGGAAACCAGTATTTTATACGAAAATTTATGTCCTATATCCCCAACGTCGGACGCAAATCAGCCTAATGCCAGTGCGTCACTATCCTTCGGATGCGCCACAGATATACCGCCCTAGCACGGGTCAGGAAATAAAGAGTTCTTCCATAAATCATAAATAAAATATCCTAATAAAGGATTGTCCCAGACTCCGCGGCCTGCATTCTGCAGAAACGGGTGACGCACGATCTAGATCTTCTTCATAAATATGCCAGTGCCGCCCTGAAGGGTGAGGTAACTTTCACTATACAAACAGCCTTCCGACAAGACAAAGCAGACCCAAGTCGTGACCTGAGAACATCCCAAGACCCCTAAAAGTTATTCTAGGGAATGAAGCTCAGCCAGCGCTTCTGTTAGAAGGAAGAATGGCCTTATGGATCTCGCACAAAGATGTGTTTTTTTTTCAGCTTAACTAGGAACCGAGGGAAAGACTGAAAATGAGAGAACTAAGGGCAGAATTGAGGGAGAGAATTGGCAAAGGGAGAAAGGGCTGAAATCAAAAGTGGCCAAATAGTTCAAACCAAAGAGTCTTTCCGGGGGTCAAGACCAGTCACAATGAAGTCTGCACCTCTCCGGCGAAACAGTTATTGAAGGTTAGCTCGCAAATGTATAAAGTCTGTTCAACAAACTCGACGAACCAAGAAACTTAGCTGATGAAATTAAACCAGACATTATTGCTTTCACAGAAAATGGCTGTCTGAAGATATTGCAGATTCGGAAGTATCATTTAGAATATATCAACAAGTCAGAGGAGATAGATAAAACCGAGGAAGAGTAATCGCAATTGACGTCACATGCAAGCTGCCCAGTCTGATTGAGGTACTAAGTCCGGTACTGAATGTAGAACTGATAAGTATCCACATATTTGCTTAGTATATCCAACCACTGACGCTTTCAGTGGCGTACCGTTCGCCTAACCGGAATTCCGATCAAGATCTCATTCTTATAACTGAACTGTACAAGGCCAGTGGGGAGACAGCCATCTTTATCATTGGGGATTTTAACGCTGCTGATATTGGTTGCAAACATGGACTGCGCAGAGGCTGACTGACAAGCTACTACAATGGACAATGGACAAATTTCTCTGCCAAAACGTTACCTTTGGAAAGCGAGCTAGGTAAGAACAACGGTTGAATTGCCTTGGCCTTATTTTTACATAAGAGGAGAAAATTTTGCCAACTTGCAGGACCGACCGCCGTTAGGTCCAAGCGATAACATTACGCTGTATTCCAAGCACTCACTGTTTTCCAAGCCGATTCTGCCTGAGGAAAGATGACTGACATGAAATAGTAATTATTGTCACTAAACGGACTGGACGTTTTTACGGATGTCCGGATGTCTATTGGAACATTTTTGAAGGTTTTATAAACGACGTTGTGCATCGAAACGGACCAACAACAAAAGTCCAAAAGACGCATCGTCCTGTCTGGTTAATGCGAGATACAAAGACAGAGATAAACAGAATTAATACACACTGGAGATGACAGGGAACCAAGATACTTCTTCTCTGCGAACAGTTTCACTGAAAGCGGCACGAGATGAGGTCAAATATCTGTAGGTAACGAAATGGACATAAAACGCGTGTTATAGAACGGACCGTTGATAAGCCAAAAGTATTCGTCAGCTATATCAACAGCAGCTTAAAAGCAAAGAGACAGTCACAGTGCTGAAGGGAAAAAAATAATGACGATATTACCAAAAATGGCGATAAGACAGAATGTCCAGGCTATTTTCTCCCATCCATTTAACAGATGAAACGGACTTTGACCGGGTTGGCCCCTCTACTCTAAAAACGAGTTATTGGTTGAAAACGTCATTTTCATAGAAGAAGATTCGAGGATGGGACTTATTGCGCTAACAGAATGCGAGCCTGCGGGTTCAGACTAAATGGCGGCAAAAGTTCTGAGGGAGGCTGCTTGCGTACCCCCAGACTGCTTCCGTATATGTTTTAGTCGTCCTTTGAACGAGGCTTCCTTTCTCTTATTGGAAGGCGGGGAATATATACCCCTCATTTAAAAGGTGGGTCCATAACAAGTGCTAACAAGTATCGACCGGTGAGCTTAACATGAATTTGTTGCACAGTTATGGAAAGGATCATCAGAAAAGCTGCTATGAAGTTCTTCGATGAAACGGACTTCTTTGATAGTGCTCAGCATGGCCTTCGACGAAACAACTCTCGTTTAACTGCTATGTTCTATTCAGTGGACCAATGGTCTCACTCGTTAGATAGAAGTACAAATGTCATTGTCGGTCCCACGAACCTCAAGATAGCTTTTAATAGTGCCCCGCAGTACCGATTACTCTACAAAGTCCAAGGGTGTGGGATGAAAGTGCGCCTATGGAACTGGCTAGAGGTTGGGCCATTACTGTTCTTGATTTATTTCAATGACAACACGAGTGGACTTGACTGTAGAGTAGTCACCTTTGCAGATGGCAGCAAAGTAATACGACCGATCAGACAGAAAGAAATGGACGGGATCTACAGTGCGTGACCGATCTCATGAAATGTTGGCCAAAATTCTGGAATGCGTTTCCGATTAGGAAGGATTACTTAACAGCGGTTTTGATATTGATTATCATACAGCATAATCCTATAACATTTCGGACTCCCCAGGATGTCGGCTTTTGAATGCACTTCTGTTTGACCTCCTGCATAAACCACACTCGGCAAAAATCGACTACTGATTCAACATGCAGTTTTCCTATTGATTTTCAGTGGTCTTATAAATTCAAATAGATTTTGTAGAAAACATGCATAAAATATGCTGTGTTCCGCTCATTTGGAAGGAAATCGGATTGTCTTCATATTTCATTGCCGAAGTAAGTGTATATGAAGGTTTTAAAAGTTTCCCAATTCCCGAATAATTTTGAGTCTGATCTGACATTGCATCTGCGTTTAGCACTCTCAGTCTACAAGATGCATACTTTCCGCGTAAGGAAAATGATATATTCCTCTATGTCTTTAAGAAGATACCATATAGAGTTCATAAAAGTGGATTCTGACTGTGTTGTACATTTCACGAGGAGCATTGGTAAATGGACATGTGCAGTCCTGCATGTATAGACACCATACGGTATTAAAAATATCATTATTAGAAACTTATTTAAAACCTAAATATACACGTCCTTCGGGTATAAAATATAAAGACAATCTGATTTCCGTAAGGAAGATGAAGACCCGATCTCTGGGACAGTGGGTTTACTAGTCTGAGCTTTCGGTCTCGTACAGGAGGCCATCGTCAGAGACGGTGAGAAGGCAACATCAAATGACTAACACGACTAACACGACTCAGATTCTCAACTACCACAGTAACCACCCAATGGCGCATAAACGCAGCTGTGTTAGGGCACTCTTCCAGAGGGTAAAAACGCACTGCAGTGAACCAGAGGGACGAGTACGAGAACTTCGGCATCTTCGGGACCAACTGGCAAGGAATGGATACCCGAACAGCTTCGTCAGCCGCTGCCTCCGCACGCGCCCACGGCGAACAAACGGAGGAGAGCCGCCAACACTCTGGCACCCTCTGCCATATATAAAGAACGTATCCGAAGCGATAGAACGTATCGCTGGAGAGCTCGGCGTGGGTATCGCTCACCGTCCGACAGCGACCATGCGCAGCATAATCATGCAAGTGAAGGATCGCCTAGACGTGGGTGAACAATCGGGCGTCGTCTATCAGATCCCATGTCGGGACTGCCCTCGCCACTACACTGGACAAACCGGACGACGACTTAGCTCACGAATAACGGAGCACAAACGGGCGGTCCGGAGAGGCGACCCGTTGTCTCAGGTCGCCACTCACACCCTGGAGGAAGGCCACGAATTCAACTTTGCGAGCACACGGATAGTGGCGCGGGCCAGCAATAAGACAGGACGAGAACTGTTAGAGGCCTGGGTGTCTGACACCAACTCTATCAACAGGCACGTTGACATATCCCCCTGCTATCACGCTGTCCGTTCCCGCGGCCAAGGGGCGAGACCCAATTTCCAGCCAAGGGTGCACGCAGTCACGCCACCGTGAGACGGCGTGGGACGCAACTTATCGCGAATACCACCCTCTGCACTCATATCTCCCCCCCCCCTTCATGGCGTGACTACAAAAACCGCTCATATGATGTTGCCTTCTCACAGTCTCTGACGATGGCCTCCTGTACGAGACCGAAAGCTCAGACTAATAAACCCACTGTCCCAGAGATCGGGTCTTCATCTTCCTTACAACAAGAACCTGGGATTCGCATATTCGCTTCCATCCGTAAATCTGATTTCCTTCCAAATGAGCAAAAGACAGAATATTTTGTGCATGTGTTCTATAAAATATATTTGAATTTATAAGACCATCGAAAATCGTTGAGAAAAAAATGCGTGCTACGTAAGTAGTCATTTTTTACAGAGTGTGGTTTCTGCAAGAGGTCAAACAGAAGTGCATTCAAAAGTCGACATCCTGGAAAGTCCGAAATGGTATAGGGTTATGTTGAATGATAATCAGTATAACAACTCCACTTAAGAAATCATCCCTAATCGGAAACGCATTCCAGAATTTTGGCCAACATTTCATGAGATCGGTCACGCACTGCACATGAAGCACTTAACCGCCTATGCGAATGGTCCGATAAATGACCGTTGAAGTTTAGCCTCGAGAAATGCGTCGTACTGCGATCCAAAACGAAGAAGGAGAGCGGAAATGTAGTTGATTATCAAAACCTACCTGACTAAGGTGCCTTTCAAATGTAGCCGAAGAAAAAGCTCACAGAATGACCATTTGACCACCTCTGAAGTCTTTTATCATGGCGGTCCAAACGGCAACCGCTCTTCTCTTCGCTTTTGAAAGAAAATTCTACATATAGACAAGGAGCTGCTGGAAAAGTATACGGAGCCTTCATTTGTTCGCAAATAAGATATGGAATCCGGCGTGGCGCCTCTGGCAAGAAAATCGCAAGTTGCTGAAAGATGTTCAAAGGAGGGCAACTAAAATCATGAGGCCCTTCGAGACTTTATCTTATAAATGATGACTTAATACGTCCAACCTATTTCCACTTGAGTACAGTTAGATCCGAGGAGATCTCATGTAGACCTGCCGGACGGTTAAGAATCGGGATTGTGCGCTGAAATTCGACAATTTCTTTACATTGGTTAGAAAGACAAACCCACGGGAGAACTCTCTTAGACTTCGAAGAACTCAAGCCTAGCTAGATGTTCGCAGCGAGTTTTGGGCACCTGGAACGGACTTTCCGAGGAAGTAATGATGACAGGCTAGACGAAAATATGTAAACAGAATCAAAATGTATATTTTCATGAAAAGAGCCACTCAGTCTCAGAGGAAAGCTCCGTTGCACCAAGATAGCTCTTTGCACATACCTACCACCAATACGGATGACTATTATTGCGTGTTTAACGCTATCCTCCACAAGTGAAGCTGTCAGGGTTTTAATCCCATACCTTTAGGATAATATCCTGTAAATGTGCATATCCTTGATAATATTTTACCAACAGTTTTCTTCCAACCGGAATATTGCAAGCACCGTTGGCAGTAGGCGCTCAAATGCATTGTCTATTACTCTTAAATATACAGTTAATAAGCGAGAAATGGCCGTCTTAGTCTCCCTTGTGTTTGTCAGTAATACCATTCTGTTTATATCATGCGCCTCTGTACGGCTGTTTGTTGGGCTCGAGAGAGAGCCCGTAAGGCACAACGGGACGAGTGAGTTCCATAAAAACGCTCGGTGAGCGCTGCTCTAACATTATATACTGAACTTGTCGTTTGCGTTCGCTTCTGAACCTATGCGTATGACTGCCTAGGGGAGTTTTGCGATCAATATCAAAGACGTCTTACGGTTTCAACGTGCAACTACGGCCATAGACAATTCAGAATGTCCGCAGCATACTATATCTTACATGTTTGTAAGATAGAAGAAATAAATAAGTCCTGGCACGTAGAATCCTTAAGACCACCGACCACTTTCGTCCCCCTGGGTTGCAACTTTTCGTGGCGATCAGTATCTTTCTTATTCGTGGTTTCCGCGGTGGCAGGTGGATTTTCTCTGTCTAAGAGCTGTTTAGCGTGTTTTGATTCGTTAAAATCACGGCCTCCATATTTTGTGCGAACTAAATGACACCACTGAGCTCTTAGTGGTCTATGCCAAGGAAGAATTTCAGGATGTCTATCGGATATCGACAAGCCTACATAAAGGCCTACGCCAACGGATACTAGTAACGACGGAGGCAGTGGCTATACCGCTAGCGAATCCGGTGTTATGCTGTCAGAAAATCCTGACACAAGCGCTCTCCCTGCCATGGCCAACGCCAACCCCAAGTGATGACGATACGCCGCCTCAAATCCCTAATTACAGTGATGGGTACTCCGTGTACTCAATCCAAGAACATCACTCAAAGACCCTCTTACCCCCTTCCCCTAGCTATGAGGACCAACACCCGCCGACCTTGTCATGCGGGCGGCGTGGGAAAGATGAGTGTTACTGACTTAATAACCCTTGAGGCACCTATAAACACTATTGATTTTGTACATTTTCATTCCTTTGTGTAACTGTATTGGCCTGACGAAGAATTACCGAAAACACGCATTTGCCAACTTGACTTTTCTTAGGCATTAGTTACGCAAATAATCGAAATATGGCATCTCCGCATTTCCGAAAAACGATTCAAACGTAAATTAAGCTGGCATGTATTTTTACTCCCCGAAATAAGCCAAGATTAAACTATACGTTTGTCCCCTATATCATTGTATATTTCTGTGCTTTATTTTGTCCGCAGAGCGACCATGGCAATAATAAAACCGAAAGTGATCGGTATTTTTTCCACTCAAGTCCTTCTTAATCATCCCGAATCTTACATTTACAATTCACTAAACACCGTCTGATAAACTGAAAATTTTAATGAGTAAAAAGACCCCTTTCGGCCGTTATTTTCTCGCACATGTGACCGATTGTCGGTTGTGATTAGGTCCGTAGACGGGTTATCTCTCCCTCATACGGGCTGATGCAGTTACTGAAGCCGCACTTGCATTTGTTCCATTTATTGTCTGAATTTCTGCCATAACTAGCATTCTCATTCTAAGTGGATGACGACGAATTTTCATCAGAGTTTCGATCTCAGTTCCTAGGTCCGTTATCTCTTTCTCCAAATCCAAGAACTTCTGAAGAAGCCAGAAACATGCGCATAGGTTTCGTTCTCGTATCTGACATCTAATAAAGATATCAGACTCCTTCCCCATTTGGCGGGAGGTAATTTAATGGTGGGAGACCAAACTCAGCGTTCATTATACATTGCTTTATGCTTATTTTATCATTTTTCAAGCCGTCAACTTCACATTATTAGCCCGGTGACCCATATCGCAAATAAACCCCTTCCGGTATACGTTCCCTCCTCTTCTGACATGCCACCTAGATAGCGCATTTTCGCAACTACTGCTGTGAACTCTGATCACGAAGCGCTTCAACTGGCTTGTCATTCCACAAGCCTCAACCTAAGCGTAGACGTCTGGTCAACTATATTATGCTAGAATGTCTCACCTATAAGCCTGCCGTTAACACGAAATTGGCAAAAAAACGCAGTTCCGACACCATTGACGAATGACAGGAGTGCTCATAAAAGGTTGTTACCTCTCACCAGAGAACTATGCATCAACTGCCATTGTGATGAGGTGACTGTCACCGCATTCGATAACATTTTGATATCCTTCGGACGATAGGAGCGCACAAACTGGAACGTTTTGTCGTGTTCATCCTGCAGACACGACTTTACTCAGTAAGACTCTCACCTCGCGCAATAGAGTAATTGTTTTCGAATAATATGTACAGTGAGTGACTGATCTCATGAAATGTTAGCCGAAATTCCGAAATGCGTTCCCGATTGGGAAGGATTATTTAGGTGGAGTTATAATACATATTATCATGCGGCAAAATCCTGCAATATTTCGGACTCCGCAAGATCTCTGTTTTTTGAATATACTTCTTTTCAATTTCCTGTAGAAGCCGCACTCGGCAAAAATGACTACATAAGCAGCATGCACTTTTCACATTGATTTTCGATAGTCTTAAAAATTCAAGTATATTTTATTAGAAGACATGCACAAAATATGCTTTGTTTTATTTATTTGGTGGAGAATTACGTTGTCTTTACATTTTACGCCCGAAGAAAGGATATTTTTCGGTTTTGAAAAAAATTCTAATTATGAGATTATTTAAGACCGTGCAACACCCATTCATACAGCATCGTACCTCTCCTTTTGTCACTGTTCCCCATGAAATTAACAGCATAGACCGCATCCACTACAACATTGTATTGAACCTATATGGTATCTTTTTAAAGGCATATAGGAATAAATGACTTTTCATACGCGGAACGCATGCTCCTTGTAGACTAAAATCACTAGGCGCTAATGCAACGTCTAATCAGACTCCAGATTACTCGGGAATTAAATAAACTTTTTAAAAACCTAAATACAATTCGTCTTCCAGGATAAATATAAAGACGACTTAATTCTCTATCAAATGAGCAAAAGGAAGCACATTTTTGTTCATGTATTTATAAAATATATTTACATTTTTAATACCACCGACAATCAATGTAAAAATGCATGCTACTTATGTAGTGATTTTTTTACCGAGTGCGGTTCCCATAGGAGGTTGAAGAGGAGTTCAGTAAAAAGCAGACATCCTGCCGAGTCCGAAATATTACAGTAGATGTGCTAACTCATGAAATGTCTACCAAAATTTCGAACTGCGATCTCGTTTCGAAAAGATGAATTAAACAGTGTTGTAAAACTAATCATGATGCAGCATAAATCTATAATGATCCAGTTACCTCAGGGTGTCAGCATTCGAAAGAACTTATTTTCGGCTGCATGCAAGATCTATACTCTGCAAAAAATGACTACTTAAGTAGCATGCAATTTACCCATTGATTTTCAATGCCCTCGAAAATTCAATTATATTTCATGGAAAACATGCATAAAAATATTCATTCTTTCACTTGTTCGATAGAAAATCACGTCTTCTTCCAATTTCATACTCAAAAGAAGAGTATAATTCGGTTTTAAAAAACTTTTCTAATTCCCGAATAATTTTGAACCCGACCTGCTGTTACACTTGCATTCAGGGTTTCAAAACTACAAGCT